>JAZGTJ010012869.1:0-15497 GCA_036877575.1 Botia almorhae
CACACACACACAATCGTACTGTACCTGGATAGCCCTGTGGCAGTGCAGAATAGCTCCTTAATATCACAAGGACTACAGAAACGACTAAAAACCACCTAAAAGAAACAAAATCTATTCAGTGTTTTAAAAGCAAAAATTGTGCTTGTGCTAATATTATGTAAGATTTTAGTTAGGGGCAGTTTTATTCAATTAACTGGCTACTTTACACACTGAAAAACTAAACTTCTTCAGACTTTGTTTTCATCTATATTATGATATAAAGGTAAAAAGTCTGATCTGATCATGGTCCTGATGCAGCTTCCAGTGAATTATGACATAACACGATGTGGAGTTTTGTAACGACAGCAGTTAATTTTTCATTTTTGTTATTTTTTTTGTATGGATACTGTATAAATACCAAATGTAACTGTATAAATACCAAATTAATTTATAATATGTTGGATTTTTAACACTTTAGGAAGACACAACAAATTATAGAAGTTACAACTTTGTGCTATTGCACAATGTACTTTTGTGATTAATAGAGACTTTGCACACAGTCAAGGCCAAGAGTTGTCATTGATCATTTGTACTGTATGTAGTGTCAGTCCTGACCTTGAGTACTCTGACCCACTCAAAACACATATATCTGATGCCATTGGCAGACACAACAAAACAGCAAAAACAGGTGACAAACCCAAAGAAAGACAACAAGGAGGCAGGGGGTTGCAGCTGACAGACAAAGAGCAAAAGCAAGAGACAGAGAGAAAGAAAGAGAGAGAGGGGAAGAGAAAAGGACAGAAAAAGAGAGGGAGGAGTAAGAGATTAATGACAGGAGTGTTCTATAATGCAATTGCTACTTTTGAATTGAAATATATGAGAAATACTTATTAGTATCCAAAAATGGCTTGTAATTTAGCAATTTGTCACAGATGAAACATCTAACCCATAACTCATAACCTTTAGAATAGAGACTATTAGATTATTTACCACCAACCACAGAGAAGAAATACTGTATGCCAGTTAAATAGTTTAATTTTAGCAATGGAGCATCAGTTAACTCAGAACTTAGTATCTCCCATTGTGTGTGATATTTTACAGTTTCAATAACTCAATAACCAGTTGAAAGCCCTGGAGGTATGCTATTAAACTGTATAAAGATATTTGTTTTGCCATTTTTCTAGAGCAAGGAATATGTTTGTGTGTGTAGACAGTGTGGGTGTACACACACACAGATGTGCTCATTAAAATGCCCTTTTGTGTGTCATTGTGCTCTGAGCTTTTATATGCTGATTGGTTCATTTTTGTTCCAAAACAAAAACAATGGCAGGCAGAGGAACATTCACATCTATTATAACTGCTTAGCATTATATAACTCTCATGTATGAACAACACATAATTTTTTTATTATTTAATTAGTCCTACAGATATACAGCACTCAGATGGCAACTGATTGTCACCTGGATACCTATTATTATCCAAACTGTCTCTTCTATCTCCATCTCTATGTAAGTTATCATTAGGTGTTTATCATAGCTGTTTAACAGCTAGTCTCACAACAGTATGATCTAAGACCACACACTGAGAAAAACACAAGGCCACTGGGTAAGTTTTAAAATACTGTGAAAGATCACAGGATACTCTGTGTACAAAACTAAACAAAACAAAACAAAAGCAAATTAAGAGACATGTCCTGAGTAACAATGGGAATGAGAAAGTGCATGAAAATGGCAACAATTCTGTTTTAAAACAATCATTATTTTGAGTAACCTTCAGTTAGACTACAATAAAATAGCTGTTAGATTCAATATCTATTACACTGGCCTATTTGAAAGGGTAATGTTTTCCTAATCGTTAAACCAAGAAAACAAAAGCTTAAGTTTATGCCATAGGCTATAATAAATATGAAAACAAAAGTAGACTACTAACTTTAAAAAAATATATATTTTCTTCTTTTCTTCAGTATATTGGCTTGCATACTGAGCGTCTGCGCATTTCACACGCGATTTACCTTCTGAATCCGTCCGTCCACGTCCAGGTATATCATCCGATACGCCGAAGACCCGCTGCCCATCTCGCTGCCCTCTCTCTCCGTCCGCTGCCTTGGACTACCGGCTGCCGTTCGGTGCCTCCGTGACCGATCTAATATAAAGTTCTGAGCGTTTCTTTGAACCGCAACAGATTTAATATCGTAGAGACTGTGACTCTCATTGCAGTGATCTCTCAACTCATCGCCCCCTTCACTCCCACTAGTTCACGCGCTAGAAGAGAAGGCACGCGCTTTCATTATGATCTCCATAGTAACGGAGGCAAACGGTTATACCTGAAATACAATTTTACCACTTTGGTTTGTGATAACGTTAACAATTTGTTAAACAAATATATAACATCTAATAAATATACAACAAATATATTTTAAATTTAATAAATAACAATACTACAAAATAACAATTAACCAAAAACTGGAATGATATCATCATATAAATAACTTTAAACCTCGCCAGTTTCTAAGTAATGTTTTGTGGTAGTGGTAGGCTCGCATAATTTTTACACATGCTGTGCTGTTTGATACATTAAAATAAAAAAAAAATGTATTTTTACAATAATACAATAAAGTCATTGTATTTGCATCCAGTTCATTTTTGCCATTATGTAAATCAATATATATATAAATTAGCCTGATAGAGTCTGAGTTTGACCATAACGCATTTCTAAAATAGAATATTTCTTTAGATTATGTCCTTGATTTTTAGAGACTTCAGAAGGTAGCGCATAACAACAATATTCTAAACGCAGTGAGAAGTGCTGATACATGTGACCACAGACTAATAAAGGATTCATGAAGGTAAGTCTGGCTTGTGTGGGCGGTGAAGTGGCTGAACAGACGGGGTCCAGCACTGAAGTCATTCAGTGATTCCCTGTGGCAAACAAAACAAATCATCCGTCACAATAATCCGAGCTCCTAAATATGCTCATTATACTCAATTATATGCACGTGTGAAATCACGCACTAAGACAGACATCTTCCGACTACATAAACAGCCCTCTGCATCTATTATGTTCTCCTTGACTGCCACCTGTCTGTCTATGTGTCACCTGCACATGGACACTTAAAGCACTTGATGACTCACACTGACCTCTTTAAGATGAGCCAATGTCTGTGTGGCTGCTGTATAATATCTTATCTTGAGCTATAGCTTTACAAGTTGCTCCTTTCAAGTAAAAACCTAACTGAACAAACCTAAATGGCCAGCTGCATAAACAAATTGCACACAGTTTAAACAAATCACACAAAAAGAAGTATTGCTGTTTGCATTTGCTTTATTCATAAGGTCCTGTTTATATACATAGCTACATCACTTCCAAACCTCTATTTATCATATGGGATTCTGTAAAGCAGCTGAAAACATTTAAAAACACTTAAAAGACATAACCTTAATACACAAAGGCAAACAGAAAAAGGCACAATGTGTTTTGTATCTCATTACACCAAGGGACTATCTGTAAATTATGCAGATACATTCAGTACTAGAGTGTGTTGTCGTATAAAGACAGACGCACACGTGAGCAACACATGGTTATATAAGAGGTCCAAGCATCTGCATGTGTCTCTAACACTGCAGATCAAATCTACAGCAATCCGAACACTAAAATATACCATTTAAATATTCATAGCTGCAGAGACAAGTGGAGGTCCTAAATGCATTAAAAAAAACTGAATTACAGTCAACAGGGTTTATTTACACAGATTTATACTGCACAGACAGAATGAAGGTCAATGTTCAGTTTGATGCTGGCAGTGTTTTTATATACCAAATAATATATGATAATAAATGACTGACTGGAAGAAGAGGTTTGTCTTCTATTATTATTATAAAACAACCTGAATTCTGAATTGATAAATATATTCAGAGCACTGAAAGTACAGCAAATGTGTATGTTCAGATAAAATCTATTTCTAACCTTTCATCCTTATGAATCTGTCACATTATTGAAGTCACAGGCCAGCAGTTAAAGACTGACAACAAAATAAATAAATATATAAAATTAAATAAAAAATCTGTCAAAATGATCAATCAAATGGCAAAATTCCCTTGTGGATCCCCTATATACAAACACAGGATAAGAACATTTTACATCAGCACACCAGTACACAGGAAATAGTCCAAATATACAACACAGGATTGGCTTTGGTTTGTAGAAAGGCAGATGAGAATAGTAATATATATTATATATTTCAGTATATACACATAAACAGACTATATTAGCTCTATAGGCCTTATTCATGAAGTAAGAGCATAATACATTTCTATTTAATCTATTCATAAGAGCATTCTTTCATACTGTCACACTCTATTCAATGTGACAATTGACTTTATTAAATTAATAAGGCGCTACGTGCCTGGCAGTGGTTTGAGGTCTAGGAGTGGAAACACCACATTTATTTTAGATTCCCCACATTATTAGAAAAGAAAAAGCTACTTTTGGTTGTGCAAGTGTGCGTTGTTCAAGAGAGGTTTAGGCTTAAGTCATGTTCATTTGTTTGGGTTCAAAGGACAAATAAAAGTACAGCTGCAGGTTTATGTCACAGCCAAAAGACCCGAGGCTCATAATCTTTTGACAAAAATATCCTATACATGAAAAAATATTTCTTCAAAGCTGCTGGCAGGCAACGAATATAGAGATTTACTCATCTGACAAAGGGAATAAAATAAAATCTTGTCGCTGTTCATTGTAAAACAAGTTTTGGTCCAAACTCAGGTTGTGGTCCAAGGTTAGGAAGTGGTCAGATAACATAACTGATGAGAGATGAACATAAACATTTGTATCCATTGCTGCCTCTTATTGTTTCTCTCTCTCAGTTTGTGCAAAGTGCTCAGTGTTCCTTCAGTCTAAAAAACACACAAACAAAAAAATGACTTATCTTCAAACCTGAATAAATTAATTTACTACACTGACCCCTAAATTGCATACATAAAGTGGTGATATGAAATCAATTAATACTTCAAAAAAAGTATCACTTACTCGACAGCAACTCCTGGACGGCTCTTACGAGAGCGAAGCTCCTTCATTACAAGTCTCAGCAACAGCTAAGGAACAAACACAAAAACAAGGTAAAAATGTAGTGCCATACAGACTCATAGGACAGCACAACACTAAATATAGGTATTCAAGAAATAACTGACCATCCCAAAAATATTCTGTCATTATTGGTTCATTGTCATGTCAATTCAAATAATCTTTTTTATAATGGTTAACCACCGATGTCAAAAAGTCATAAAAGTAGTCCATATGACTTCTGTGATGCTACATTCAATTATCAGAAATATTGCTAGATTTGTGTTTAGAAGTAGCTAAAACATTCATTGTTCTCAAAACTCAAATGGTAAAGCACTGTGTCAGCAGTGCAAGGGTTGTGAGTTGGATTCCCAGGCAACAAACACTAATAAAAAGGTGTATTATGAATGCGCTGTTAGTCGCTTAGGGTAAATGTAAATGCATATATGTTTATTTACTCACTGCTCTTCCTCTCTAAAATCTTTATTGCAATTATATTTCATTTGTTTCAAAAACAGTTTTTGCAACATTTTTTACAAAAAGTGAAATTTGGTCATTTGTAGCTGTGACCTGTGACTTAAACCATTCTTTTAAAGCTCTGAAAACAGTCAGCATAAGTTAAAACTCACCAGCAATGCACAAAAGTCTGCAGCCATCAGCATATAAAAGACTTGATTCCAGCCTCGTGCAGACAACAGCCCAGCCAGTAAAGGTCCCACAGCAGCACCTGTGGAACATGAAGGTGCATGAGTGACCTTATTTAGCTCTACCTGCAGGTGTCAATACTGCTTAAATTAAAAATTAATGTCAACTGAGCGTAGGGATGGTATGACGGTAGTAAATCTTTTACCAACAGATCCAGTCCCGTCTATAATAGCTGTAACTGTAGAAAGAGCCCTGGCATTGCCCTTTAGACTTTTGTGTGTGCCCTATAATATAAAATAAAATAACCCATCAAAACACACAAATAAGCAAATGATATACGTTATTTAAATATTTTTTACATTCACATGTGTGTGTCTAACCATGCACTCACCAGATCAGCAGAGACAGCTGTTGTAATGAGAGCGTAAGGTCCATTCACTAAACCACCGCATACTAGCAGCATCCCTTCATAAAAAATAAAATAAATATCAGACTACTGAAGCAAGCAATAAAACATCATACACACTATATGGGTCATTCTAGAAAACATACTGAAAACTGGGGGTTGATTTGACAATTTAATTTTTATATACAAGCCCTGTGGTCAATACAGGAAGCCTTGTTGAAAGTTCAAGGTGCTTATCAGAAATAGAATTTAACACTGACAATTCTACAACCGTTTGTATTTACTAACACAACACACAATAACAATCATTACTAAAAACATCTCATATTATTAGTAACAAAGCATCTGTTTAAATGAAATTAGTCATTGCATTTATACATTTTATTAACGATCTGAAGCTAAGCAACATGAGTCAGGCGCTCCTATGTAACACTAAAATGCAACATTATAATACAAGGTCTTACCAATAGTGGGGCCAAAGCCGAACTGACTTATCATAGAGAAGCCGTACAGCTTAAAAAAAAAAAGCACAAACCACAGTCAGTGGTGAGAGAAATATGACAAAGAAGATTTGTTTAAATCTACATGCTGAAAGCATTTGTAGAGCTAGAACAACAGAAGACAGACATACTGTAGGGGCAGCAAGTAGAAGCATCACGGCACATGTGGTTGCCCTCTTTCCCATCTTATCAGAGATCACTCCAGCCAGGATGCCTCCTACACACACACACACGCAGTAAAACACACACACGTTAAACAGTATGAGAACGTACTGGACAACATCAGAAATGTGTCTGGTAAAAATATTTAAATATAATTTACACCACAGTAGATCTAGCATGCAGTTATACTCAACTTCATAAATTACAAAGTGTCAGATATATTTTTCAGTAAAAAAGGTTAATGAAGCATTACTATCACATAAAATATTAATACTGTGACAAAAGTCACACTGCCCCACCCCAGTGTCAAATACTAACACCCAAAAAAAAACCAACTGATAACTCATACATACCAACAATGCCTCCTACATCAAATAGGGTTGATAGATCTCCAGCCTTCTTGGCATCAAGGTGAGCTGAAAAACAGGAAATGTTAGCTAACCAACACCTAGTATCAGATCTGTTTAATGACTGTTAAATTACTGATAGCATCAACAAACAAGGGTGAGCCCAAGTCTGTGACAGTGCTCTTGGTAATGTCTTTTTCCTTGTTATCTGGAACATTCTCAGATCACACTGAAATAACAATCATCAGGAAGAACATTTGTGTGTTGAAACAGCCAAATAACAAAATGCAACATTCTGTACTTTTGTCTCATATTCATCTTTCAGCCATAAAAGATTTCTTGACTCCACAGTAAAAAGAGCAATTTTTTTCTTTACTGTCCCAATACTCATAGAGGGCACTGTATGTTTTCACTTACAAGCAATTAATAAAATAAGCAAAATAAATGTATTATGCTTTTCACACTAAGTAATTTTGTAATACAATTAAAATAACATTCATTTTATTGCCATTATTATTTGTAGAGCAACTTAAATTATCGCTTACATGCCAATTATTACCCCCCATGTTCCAAAGAAAGGCTTCCAGCCCTGTGCTAAAGAAAGTGTGTGTTTGAATGTCTCTAACCTGCTTTAGTGATGTACAGGGGCAGCCAGAAAAGGAAGGTATAACTGACCAACTTGGCAAACAGCAGACAGAGAGAGAACTCCACCACTCCCTACAAACACATGGCCGGAGAATCTGCAGTGATATGCTGTAACATTACACTGATGGATGGAGTCTTGTTTTGGAAAGATGAATGGGCAGTACTCACAGGAATACGCAAAGCTCCCATGAAGCTGATGGCTGATGGTTCTGCCTCACTCTTCACAACCATTACCTGCTGTACAGGAACACACACTCCAATGCTCTCCTGCCCGAGCAGAAGCTCTGTATCCCAGCTCTAACAAACACAATCGCAGAAGGGACTAAATATTTACAGCAAAATATTATCATATTTTTAAAGGATTGTGTTTGTATGTTTTTCATTAGTCTCTCGGAGAGGCTAACCTGTGATTTAGCTCCTTGCTTGCACTGCAGGTAGAGGTCTTTATGTCCATTCAAACCGTTCCAGCTTTTATGTAGTTTCTGAGATAAAAAAACATGAGTTTAAAAAAAAAGGAAAAAGCTATTCATTATCATCACCATCCTCCACATATTAAAATAATAATAATAATCTATGATAAAACACAAATGTAAGTGTGGACCCAATACATCCCGTAAAAAGTAATTAACTATAAATATTTAAGAATCCTTTATAAACAATTCAAGAGGCATTAGGGGAAACAAAATAAAAGAATCAAGAATTATGCATCAGCCAGCTGCAAAGTGCTTGAAGTTCTTCTTGAATTTGGTTAATTCCTCCTCCACATTTAAAATGTGGAAAAGAGGCATTAATCTACACTTCCTGCAGCTGTCACCCCCTTTTTCTCAATCATCATTAATGTCTCTGTTGACTGCGATTGGCCGCTCTTCTTGGATTAGAATCAATCTGATGAAGTGTTTCACAAATTTGAACTCTCTCTGCATTAGAAGAGCATCTCTCGCTCTACTGAGACTCAGGTGTACGCATCACAGGGCTGTCACCATAGCGACCGCTTTAGAGCATTAATGCGTCAGAAGCAGTGATGTTATCTAACCATCCTTACCTCAAACCCCAGAGGAAACATAATAACTAATGTGAGGATGACACAGACTTGAATATGTGAATAATACTTCAAACAAAATTAGACAATACATTGGACACACCTGATTACTTGCAGCCGAGTTCTGGGCACTGGCAGTCTTGAGATCATTAGGGTCTGGAGATAGAGATGCACTCATATCAGAGCTCATCAAAAAACAAGGGACATCTTGACTGGAACACCACATATACTTGCCCAAACAAATAAGCCAGATGCTGTTTGCTGTCCAGTATATTAAATTAAAAGCTTGTTTGGTTATACACAGTACTGTGTAAAAGTCTTAGGCCACCAATACATTTCAGCAATGGTGTTAAGCAATGGTATAATAACCATATATAATTATAATCTCAGTCTCCAAACAGAAAAGACAGGAAATTTGTATGCAATATTTAAAAAATTATTTTGAAAATTATAAAATAAAATTAAAAAAAGAATTTCTAATTCTAATCTTATGACTTCAGGACAGTCTCTCCAAAAGAGTTCAAGATTTGCTTTGTGCTAGGAGGAGGTCATCCTAAATACTGACCTTTGCCTGAAATAGCCATTTTGTTCCGAAAGTTGTTTTTTTGGAAATTTTATGTACATATTTCTTCTATTTTCTGTTTGTATCTTAATGAACAGGAGACCGAAAAATAAATATGAATGTCATTAAAGCTAAAATTAATATGGATGTCATTAAAGCTAAAACAAGCCTTCACACAGTACTGTACATTGTGAGTTATATACAAACATAATTTGATTTCAAATTACACCCTTTAAAATTATTCACTATTCATATATATAAAAAAATCATTATTTAATAATAATGATAATAATAATGAAATGCATTCCTTTTTTCAGTGGAGGGATGGGAGATACAAATATCAAGTCAGATTTTAACTTGTAAGCAC
The DNA here is from genome assembly GCA_036877575.1 of Botia almorhae. Lineage (NCBI taxonomy): Eukaryota > Metazoa > Chordata > Actinopteri > Cypriniformes > Botiidae > Botia > Botia almorhae. The sequence continues at coordinate 9,711 of JAZGTJ010012869.1, forward strand.
ACCACAGTGCAAAATGTGCTGTGCCCTCCAGGTCATGTTTCTGCCATGAAATTTGCATTTTGTTTGGCTACATGAAGACTACTGGGCTGCAGGTGGTTGTGCCAGTGCTATCTACGCATGAGAGCTCTAAATAAAGACCAACACATGATCTGAAAAAACCTATCATATCCAAAACACTTACGCTCTATGAGAAAGAAGAAGCAGACCACCCCCATGGCAGCAATGATAACTCCAGGTACAATGAAAGACAGACCCCAGTTAGAGGAGACGTAATATCCAGCGATCAAAGATCCCAGAATGTTCCCCACTGACGTGTGAGAGTTCCACAGGCCCATGATGAGGCCTCTCCTGATGAAAACATGAGCAGATTATCTAACATCTGTTCGAGTGCCATTAATAGATCTGTTACAAATTTAGAGTAAATAAAGAACAGTGAAAAGGTGGATAAACAGTTATGTTTTAATGTTGGAGTGAAAAGCACTGCATATGCTCATGTTTAGATATATTTAGTATGCAGTAGGAAAATATAATGCCTCTTACCTGCCCTTGCCAAACCAGTTACCAATGCATGTGACAACACTAGGCCAACCAGTGGTCTGAACCAAACCATTGGCCACCTATAGACAGATGGAATACATAAACATTAATCCATAAACAATTAATCCTTGACACTTAGGGTTCATAACTTTACACTGAAAAGCAGTAAAACCTTTTTCTTATTTGCATTTTTATGAGGTTATTAACATTGATTGGGTGAATAACATTCCTATTTGCATATTAATTAAGTCAATAACGTTGATGAATATAGTTTGTGACAGGCATGTAACCTGTCTTAAACATGCAAAATAAATTAGATCATGTCTATGGACTCCAGGTAAAGTTTTTGCCATTACAATTCTCAGAGATGCTTAAGTTTCTAAGAATGTCCACTGACACTCACCTGAACAAATACATAGAACCCAAGGCTATGGATGTCACAAATGTATCCCAGTCCAAACAGACAGGTAAAAAGGCCACTGGTCAACATGCCCACACTCAGGTACAAACGAATGGGCAAACGCTCTCCAATTATTCCACTGAAAGGGAAACAAAACAAAACGGTTGTAGTATTTTTAACAGTTCTGTGAATTAGTTCAGACTCCTTTTTTAAACACATTTAAATCTCTGATTCATTTGTCTCATCACTTAGAATGTTTAAGGAATAAAATAGTCTAAATAGCTTAAATAGGTGTGAGTAATTTTATATATATATAGAGCTGTTTTTGTTTATATGTTTTGTTATATTAGTGCAGACAGATTACATAATTAAATCCCCTTCATTTTGTAAAAACTCTTGATTATTATTAGTTCCTCTTATTGTAGTTCCTCTGTTTGATTAGATTTTTGACAATTTGAATCTACCTGGAAACAATGGAGTCAAAAGATTAAAAATAGTTTTGGTGTATTGTCCAGCCCTAGCATGTATTTCTCCTCCTTATTAGTATGCTGAGGGTTAGCTGGTTAGTAACTGAGTGTTTTGGATCTGTTCTTACCTGAGAAACATGCCTATAGCATAAGCACACAGGAAAGAGTAATCCATTGCCCCCAGTAACTGCTTATAGTTACTTCTATCTATAGGATTAAATGCACAAAGTTGTACATTTGTTAATAACCTGGTTCATTAAGACAAAAAATGAGATTACTTAAAATATAAATGGAATGAAATAGAATAGTCTGCAGAAAATAGAAAGTTAGAGTTACAAAAGAGTTAAAAAGCGTTTATACATTTTATACATACAACATGTATAACTTGAATAAACTGCAAGTCGCTTTAGATAAAAGCGTCTGCCAAATGCATAAATGTAAATGTAAATTTAGAATGGCATGCAGATTTGTAAAGCTAATTTCAGTTAACAAAAGCAGACCTGAACGTGTTATCATGTGAACATAAAAATAATTATAATAAATTAATATGAATAAACATTCAATTAAGATATTAATATTCAATGGATCTTTCCCTACTGAAGTTTGTATTAAAATATATTCTTGTGTTGTAAAAAAAGCCTTCTGTTATGGGAATGTGTTGAATTTCTGTTTATTGGAATTTTGTAAATTCCTGTCATTCCAGTTCAACATCAAGTGGGGTGTGGCCAACTCAAATTTAGACTTAGGAATTCAAATGGAGCCAGTTTTAAATTCTGACCCAGGGTTTGCCGGACCCTGGAGCATGCAACCTCAAAGGTTGCATAAACGGTTTCTTACCGAATGGTTTCCAGCTGCAGTCTAGTTCTGAGTGTGGTCCAGGATGCCGACTGCTGCTCTCTGTTAAGAACTCTATGACCTGAGAGCAATTCTTATGAAGCTCGCTCTACAAATACAAACAGCTGTCACTCAAAGAGACATCAGTAAACAGAACAAGCGTAATCTTTAGCAGCTCACACCACAAATTGATGCAGTTAATAACTAAATATCAAGGCTTGGTCAACAGTGCAGGGAAAGTTCAATATGGTTAGATGACTGAGTTCCACACACTGCTTGATTATGCCCTGATAAATTCATTAATATGTTACAGGAATGGACAAAAATAGCTACAGAGATCCTGTAAGCACATGGGCTGTCGGTAAGAGGTTGTATAAACTCTGATATCTCTACCACAGAACACCAAGTGTTGTCTGATTGATATGCATAGGCGATTCCACATACATATGTGCATGTTGTTTATTTTGGGGTGGCGTTACCTTGACAATGCTGATGGGCTTCCTGGATAAATGAAAGCTGGTGTAGAGAAGGAAAGTGAGCGCAAACGTGAAGGCCTTGTACCTTGGTAAAACAAACCCAAAAGTTACAAGAGGACAGGTGGCAGACATGGAAATATGGACATTTTACAGTGAAATTTTCTCTTCTCATGCACATACGTTAAGTACTGATACTGGATGTATTCAGCTACAGTGACTAACATGATCAGGGCAGGGAACGTTAATACGTTTGTCTTTTATTTTTGTAGAAATCTGTGGAGTTCTTTAGCACAGATTTAGCATGAGCCTGCTAATGACATAACCACCTGTGCACTTAAGCAAACAACTTTGTTTAACAAGCAAACAAATTAATAGTTACAGGGAACCAACCCCTGCTGACGTTGCTTGGAAGGGCGACTGGCAGTATTCCAGACTAAAAGAATCACTCACATCAAGTTCAACCGCTAACACTGACTAAAACTAACTCTTCTCAGTTTTCTCTATATTATATTTTATTTTTTATTTTTAAATATATGCATTTTATTTTTGGTATTCCATCATTTTACAATTTTCTTAGCTTTTACTTTAAAACAAGGAAAAAAATCATTAAGCAAGAATGATGAACATGACCAAACAAGAAATAAATAGTGTGAAATGTGCAGAACTACAAAAAAATTAAATGACAGTTTAGTTAAACATGATCTATGCATATAGATTCTACGCCACAGATTTTTATAATATTTAGAATATTTAACACAGACTGGCTGGTTTAGAGTTTAAACATAGCTAGCCTGGTTGCTTTGAAAAGGGAAACTCACTAAACCGGATTATCCACGCCCTAACTTTAAAACGTCTGGTGTTATTGATGTCATTAACACATATGCAGTAGGGCTCAGATACTGTCTCTTTTTTGTTGTACAGATTCTATTCTATTGTACAGACCAGTGCAGATCAGGTGGAGCTGCATTAATGCCCGATTAATTGTAATCAAGAATGTTGATGTTGGGCAATTTTGTCTAAACATAAGACACACAGAGGCCACAGCTTGCTAAGCCTGTCTAACAACATTTAAAAATAAAAGGAATGTAAGAAGGAAACAGGATTTTAAGGGACAGTTTATCTGAAAACAAATGCCAATATTTAATGACCAGCAAGTCACTCCAAAGTTTACATGGGACATACACTATATATTTAAATCTTCTAAATCCAAACAAAATAAAAATTATTACTAGCAAAAAATATTGCTAGACAGCAATAAACGTCTCTTTTTACCTTTAAAGCAAATGACAGAATTTGCATTTTTGAGTGAAGTTAAAGTTAACGTAAAGACAAAGAGACTCACCATTGGTCCTTATTAAAGGATGTCATGAAACGAATACCAGGTGGGACTGGTGCCATGTTTGTGTATATGTGTGTGTTAGTCTCTGTGTGTATAATACAGTTGATTAATCTCGCAAAGATATTAGGCAGAATGCCCATATATGTATAGTCACAAGACCCATCCCTGACAGAGACGGCCCTGGAATGTGAGTAAGACGAAGCAAGATCCCAGACTGAGGCGTCCCATCTCAACTTGCGTTATATCCTCAATAAATGATGACAGAGGAAGGGACTGAAAGAGTAGACAAAGACGTTTTGAGCAACAACAACTCAGTAGACAAAGCATCATTAAACACAAACAATACATGTACAGTCATTTTCTTATTAATTCATGATAGGGTCTGACTTGCCAAAGCTCATAGAACATGTCGTGTTAAATCTACCACCAGAGTAACACAAAAATGACTATAAAAGACAAGTCTATAAAAAACTAATTCAAGTCAATTCAATGACAAATAGACCTATGAGCAAAATCTAAAACCGTGATAAATTACAGTTATGGTAGGATCACAATTTTTAAATTACAGTCTAACTTAATGGTACACATCATTATATTAAATCAAGAGGCGTTTCATCATACACAGGAAAGGTTGTGGGGAGATCAGACGTAAATCAATCAGACAGGATCAATAACCGGACCAGAAATCAATTCTAAAAAATACGAAACTATTTTACATTACTTAATTGCAAAAGGAAAATCATACAGCGGTCTTACCGTATCCTGCGACCCCACGTTCAGGGTTGTCTGTAACGACCGTCCAGTTCACTTCCTCATTCAGATCGACGCGATGACGCCACCCAAAATAGCGTGAAGAAAGAGACAACTAGAAACATCAAAGACCTCGGCAAATAAAGAAAATTCAAAATAAAAGTATCTACTGTGCGAGGAGAAGTTGAATAAATTATTCTATCTACAAATGTAATAGATTTTAATTTTATTTTTAAAATCTAGATAATAATAAATTAAACGTATCATTTTTTTATCCATGTATCATTATCATTACTGTGTTTCTTTTTTAAATTACTTAAAGACTTTCAATTTTGAAATGCAAAATTTGCCTATTCATGTATTCAATTACAGAAAATGTTATTGTAATCATAATTATTTTAAAAATGGGGGTTGGATCTGATAATGAAGGAAAAGCAGTCAAATGCCTAGCATACTAGGACCTAAAAACGTAATGAAATTTTTTAAAAGGCTTATTATAGTCCTCTTTTTGTTTAACAATTGTTCGACATATATAATTTCCATACATTGTTATTTCATAATATTGATGATTTTAATATGATTCTACTTGTGGAAAAGTATAAAGTCCACACTTTATTTTACGATAGACAGGACTTGACGTTATTTTTAATTCAGTTAGTCGATTTATCACTACCACGAGATTTTAACTGTCTAATAACTTTTATCGAAATGCTTAATATCTTAAATTTACTGACTTCACATTGTTGGAACAGTGACGCGCCCTCCCTCTGCGGTCATGTCTATTCTCCCTCTCTGTATTCATGCAACCCCAGGTGAATGAGAGTAAATATGAACATCAAAATACTGCGCAGTGACATTGTACGGCGATGTTCACTGTTTTATTTATAGCGAGTGAAAATCTACCTGCTCAGCAAATCCAAATTCCTGCAGTCGGTCTATAAAGTCTTTGGTGACTGGCCAAGCGCAATGATAAATGTGAATCCA
>JAZGTJ010012870.1:0-15495 GCA_036877575.1 Botia almorhae
CCACCATTTCATCATGTATCACGTAAAACAGTTATGAATTACCATGAGATTGTTGTTGAAACAGCATATGAACACTCTGTAACAGAGCATGTAAATGCACAATTAAACACATATTTAATGATATTACTAAAACATTAATGCTCTCCACTGAACCTCTCAGCCATGCATGACTACAGATTAAAAAGCATTAGCAAGAATACATCAGTGCAGCTTGAATGAACAAAATTGGAACACTGACGTCTATATGTCCCAAAGTGTTTCAAAACTCCAGTGATCTGCTCAAGACTGAAGATGCACTTCCTGTCCATTATCTGTTTATATGTGTGATTCTTCCACTTCCCCTGAATTCTTTTTAGGAATTTCTTTTCCTGAATCTCTTTTTGTTTCACTGTGGTTGTATTGGACATCAGTCCATCTTTGGCTTCATGTTTAGCTGGAAAGTTGCAATCACTATGCCAGCTAGAGTTGTAAATTGTTATCTTTCCTGTTATGTTTGTTTACTGCGCTCAACTATCTGGTGAATAGATACACGAGCATGCAAGCTTACACAAGGATCAGGACAAGACCAGCTTAGACCACCATGAATTTTCTTGCTGGTCCAGGATGTTGTTTCTGGCTTGTTAGTGCTTGTTTGGTGCTGTTGCAAAAGAAGCTCTGACTGACAAAATGAGGTGGACTCTTTAACTACTGCATGTGCAGACTTCTATATCATATTCCATTCAGAATTTCAATTCAAAATGAATCCAAACATCTCCTAAAACTGCCAAGTAAAACTTGTGAATGTGCAACAGAAACACTAGTTTTTTCCAGGGTTTTGCACTTTTTAAATTATGTAGATATAAATGATGTCTAAAACAAAAACTGTCAATGAACTCACTTTGAATTTTTGAATAATGAGAGCACATAAAAACAGAAATGCAGAGCAGATGGTGGATCAAAACAAAATGAACTCTCTTTAATGTCTCAGAGCCTGATTAATAATGCATCTCTAGTCTCTCAGTAAACCTGAGCCTACTAGCTGACTCACTCAAATTCTGCATCTCTCTATAAATGAGTCTCAGCAGCAGCTGGGTGCAAAGATTTGTAAGGATTATCATTATACTCACAGAGAATATGATCATGTTTCTTCACTTTTGAGCTCTGTTTATCTAAGAAGGCAAATGCAGACTATCCCAAAACATTCCCCAATATAGGATCTGTATAATGCAGATAATGTCACTTACTCTTGGGGGATAAAAGCGGAATGCTTTACAATATAGATTTATACATCAACATTGGTTAGCACACACAAATTCATACATTCAGAATGACTTGAGGGTAAATGATGACAGAATTATAAATTGTAGGAGAACAATCCCTTTAATTTATACATTTTGTGATGTACTTAGTTCATGTTACTTCAAAATAATTAATACAACTATACAACTTGTTGTGTTAAATGCATAAATATATATAGAAATTAACATTAACCCAGATCAACAAATGCTGTACAACTATTTGTTAATGTTAGTTCATGTTAACTATTGCATTAACTAACATTAACTAACCTTCCTGGGCCGCCTAATACATCCACATCTTCAGGCACACAGTGTACACAAATGCATCTGGCCACAGGGAGGATCAGAGGGAATCCACTCAAAGCTTTTCAAAAACAATCCTCATCAGTGAACTGGTCTTTGAGTCTTACATAAAGACTTCATGCTGTGAGACACAAGCAGGATCTCTGAGGAGGGGTGAACGAGAGGTCTCTTTGTGCTTTAAAAGGATTACAACCACTTGCTTTACCAAGCACTTTGTTTTTGCAACCTGAGGTCACAGATCCAAGGTCAGTTCATGCAGGACCCATCTGGTAACTCTGTTGACTGTCAGAGAGTGTGTTGTTTGGTGGTAAGAAGTGATACAGAGACAGTGCCTGTGCTAAATGATTATGAAACCCAGCACAGTTGCAAATGATCCTGTGCTTAATGGTGTGCTGGCAAGCAATTTACTAGATAACAGGTGCATAAGGAGGAATAAAACTGGCCTTTAGTAAATAAGACTTAGGAGTTATATATAGATGCATGAGATCCTCTCAGAGACCTCACCCATGACCTCTGGTGTGGAAAGAATAGCAAAAGAAAGCTGAGGAAAGGTGATGAGTGGAGCCAAATTGCTCCCATGGGACAGCAAAAGTTCAAGAGTCTTCCTGACATCAGCAACATCTTTCTGCAGGTCAGGCTATAATCAGCTTGTTAAAGCCGACACACTTTTCTCTGTTTTTAAACCCCTCAATGCAAAAAAAAGTTTTTTTTCTCGCTGCCACGACTGAAATTAAACATCTTAAATGTAAAATCAAAATGGTACCAAAGCTACAACCTGCTGTGAAGTTAATTGTAGCTTTTAAATCTATTTAAATGTTATTACATATGAAGAAAATATAGTTGAAACTGTTGTTAGATGTTACAGTAAAGTTACAGGGATGGAAGCAGTACATTTAAGTGGTGTTTGACTGCAAAAACTTGATGTCACTATGGTAGGGTGTTGTGGATTGTTGCTTTAGTGTTGCTATGTGGTTGCTTACTGGCCAAATTTAACATGTAGCCCATCATAATCCTCTGATATTCTGATCCCTACATATGGTGTGTCACTATTACAATGTAAGTCTATGGAAGTTCATTTCAACAGAGTCATTTGATTGCTTAAAGAAATAATGACATCCATCATTCTAGGTATCACTCATGACTAGAACAAATGGATTGATTCAAATCATTAGTTGTGCAACCAATAGGATGTTTGTATGTTTGTCATCAGAAAAGGTGACAGAGGAGAAATAACATGGTTACCAATAAGCATGTAGTGTTGATATTTTGCCAAATGGCTTTCCTGAAAACTTGGTGTACTACATCCAACGTGTACTTCAAAAATCAGCCTGCAGAAACTGTCAAAACATTGCCAGCACCCCGTCAGTACAAGTGAGAGACAGCAGAGGCTAGATGTGTGTTTACATGTTTGCTCATTAATCCCAGCAGCCTCCATCCCCGCAGAGAGACTCCAGGCAGGGCTAAGGCAGTGATGCAAAGATGTCTGTAGTGTTGTTTCCTGTTAATCTGCTCACGGCACACAGCAGGGAGGCAGGGAAAACAACTATGTGTGAACCGTCAGGATCTATTCCAGACCCTCCAAGACCACCATGCTCAGTGACTTGAAACCAAGAAGGTGGTGATGGGGGGGTTATAGGTGCAATGGCTCTCAAGCAAACACCAAAGCTTCGTGTGCTCCTTGGGCACAGGAGGCGGTAGGGCTGAGAGGGGATTAAACAGATACTGAGCTGATCCTGATCAGTGGCTATTCCTGTGCTCTGTGAGAAAGTGCACAGGCTTAATGCGTTCTTATTTCTGCATGCCTGGGACCACAGAAAACAGAGCTTGTGTGTTGTTCTGGGATTTAAACGGCAGAATGCTTAAGCCCTGAAAATGAATGACCGGTTGGAGCCATGGCCTAGTGGTTAGCACACAGACATGTTGAGCTTTGATGCTTGCAGGTTTGAATCCGTCCTGATTCACTGATCTGATTGACCCTCACTCTCAAGTTTTGGTCTTCTTTTAAATGCATAACGACTGATGAATTATCAATGTAAATACAACAAGCATTTAGAAATGTCAATAAATATAACATTGTAAGCAAACTGACAAAAAAACATAGCTTAAATGCACTGTAAGTCAGATTGAAAAAAAGTTTTTGCCAAATGCATAAATGTAACGAAAATGTAAATTTAAACATAAACCTTTTACAGTGTACAGTGTTACCCATAAAGTATTTGTACTTAAATGTATCAATGTTTTTGCATTGGGCAACAAATATCAAAGTGCCAGTTTGTTAATTGTTTTTTTAAAAATTTGTTACACTTGGTTAAAAATTCTAAAACAATAGTTAGTTTAAGACCAAAAGTATATGTAATGACCGCATTTACAGTATGGACTCGGTACTCAGTCAGTACTGTATTAGTCAATCAGTAAGATCTAGCTTAATTTTTTTTGTTAATATTCTTGTTGGTATTCTGTTTTCTATGCAATACAGGGGTTTCTTATAGTTCAGTTTTTAATCAAAATAGTTATTTTGCGACTGCTTTATTTTTTGGGTTCAAAATTTACACAATACAACCTTTGTTTATTATTAAAAATATTTGATTAAAATGCTTATTTAATTGTTAGGCAAACTACGTAATTATGTCCTGCTACACCTGGACACAAGAGATGCCATTTCATAAAGCATGACATTAATACCAAAAAAAAGCAAACAGTCTGTCTTTTATAACATAAATAAAACATACTTATGTCAACTATAAAATGCAAGCTACAAATGACTCAGTGTTAGCTCTTGTAAAACTACTGCAACATCTCATCTATAGCAGGCTCTCTGCCACGCCCACATGCTCCTTGAACTGACCAACCAATAAAGAAAAGCCCACTCACTCAGTTACAGGTGACATGCTGTCAACCGCAAAACAGCAAGGCAAGTCTCTCCAAAAACAAACCACTTCTCTCACTCTCTATTTAAACCAGCCGTAGCCTGCGTACATGGGACCCGCCCTAAAGCTGCCCCTGAGAGCACATTACAGTCAAAACAGAGATGAGAGGAGAAACCAACCTGGAAAAGGCACGCTGGAGTAGAGCAGTAACTGAGAGCTGTGCTGACTCATGGTGTTCTGGGAAATGGTACAAACAGCAGCGAGTTCAACTGCAGAACAAGCCAGGGAAGGAGGAGAGGAGATGGAAGGAGTCGCAAAGGGTCTGACTCACAAAGTGAGACAAAAGTAGGACAGCATTAACTCATGGCTGGCTCCGCTCTCCCTGACACAATGCTTTCTCAGTGTGTGTGTGTGAAAGCCCAGGCTTTCTTCTCCACAGAACTTAGGGCATTGTGCGCACGTAACAGAAGGCCCAGAACAGAGGGTGGGTGTGTGGTTTAAATAAGCCAAAGTGTTGTTCTAATGGTGGGTTGTGTATGGCGTATAGTACTGACACTGGAAGTTGCACGCAGAAAATCATATGGAGAACCCTTGCGGTTGAGCGAGCTATGAGAAAGTGTGTTTTCTCGCTTCCAACTGGATATTTACAAGCCCTGTTGCCGTGTATAATCTGTTCTAAACAGAGGAACATGGGGAAACGCTCGCTACGGTTTTCAGTTGTGATTTCCCAGTGGTGCAGTTAACCTTTACATTTCCTTAGGATAGTGGATGCTTAAACATCAAATACTGAAATACTGAGTATGCAATCATAAAAGGCCCTTTTTGTGGATTTATTTAGGTCCACAAAACACAGGCAGCAATTTCAGACTACTGTAGCATACATCAAAGACATGCACCATGTTTTGCTAAAAAGCATTAGCATATTTTGAAACAAAATTTGAATAATCCCGTCTGCTTGACACCTTCACAAAGGATTCTTTGTTTAGGAAGCCCTTGAGGGAAATAAGGGAGTGGAATATTCCAAAACAGCTTTAGGAAAATACTTCTTAATGCACAAAAATAGCACAATACTACCCTTCAGCTGGACATGTATACTTGAAATTGGTCATTGACACCTTCCACTGCTAATGCACATTGCACTGCTCATGACTGAACAGCCCAGTGAAGAATACCCTTCAAAATAATGCCTGGAGGAATATTGTACTGCTTAGGTGTTGCTCCTTCATAGCTCTGGAGATTTAACAGAGCTCTCCGTTATGTTTTATTTTAAGTATCAACTTTTTCTGCTGTAATGAAATAGAAATGGACACACAAGATACAACTGTTGTCATACAGTATACAATAAATGTGGATAGTAAAGATTAGATAATTTAGTCTTTGAAGAATTAAAAAAATGGTGTATTAGTGTATATACTACATACTAGGCTGCACAATAAATGTGATAAAAAGAATCTGCCCATGTCTTCTAATATAAGAGCTTTAAACTGTAATGTGTCTATGATATAATGTATTTCCTGTGTGCAGTGTTTGCAACACAACTGTAAACAAAATAAAACCTATTTTAAATATCTATGTTTAAAAAACAAAATATTTAAGCAAATCAATGTTGCATACAAACAGGAGAGAAAGAAAGCGCGTGAGAGAGAGTGAGAGACAGGGGGGCACTAATGACTTTGGTCTTTCACAGTGTAGAAGATGGTTTTAATATCGTTATCAGCAGTGTAATGGGACAGAGCAGCAAAAAAAGAGGCCATGCAAGTCATCTCGGGCCTGTCATATAACAGACAAAAACAGCCATGTCAATATTACTCATTTCTTTTATCCCTATATTACTTTATTTTTTTAAATAAAACAATCTGTGCCAGCAGCTCTTATGAATTCTTTGGATATTGAAAAAAGCAACAGAAGGATTTATTACAGAAGACAGAAGTAACTTGAAATCCACCATTGACACCTTTAACAGAACATAAACCGCTGCCAAGTTTGTGCTCGTATTTAGAGGAAGTGGAAGGTTTTGTTTACACCATTTACTTTCTCTTAATCCCTCCCTCCCTTCAAGATTCCCACTCTGGTTTGGTCAGTAACATGAGCAGATCTTTAATCCTAATCCTGTTGCATGTGCAACCGTTAGTGTCTTAACAGGGAGCCAATGAGAAGAGAGAACTGAATGCAAAGAACTGGCAGCAGTGGCAGGGTGAAACAACAGCAATCAAGAAAATGAGGAAGTCTGGTAGAAGCTTAGATGCCAAAACATAAGACATCTAGTTACTCGCTTGGCAGAACACAGTGCCAATATTTAACCCGAGTACAGACATGAGGTTATTTTACCCTTAAAATCCTGCAGAAAATGGTCACGTTTTGGCTGAATGAAAACAATTAGCTGAAGTCCAAGTCTTTCCATCCTCTCTTAAAGGATTAGTCTTCCAGAAAGGTCTGTCGTTGTTTAGTAACCCTTATGACGTTTCAAGCCTGCTTGACTTACTTCTAGGACACACCAAAGGAAAAATTCTGTACTGTCCTGGTCATTTTTTTACACTCTTATGGTTATTTGTGTCCTTTTTGAAACTTGAAAGCTACAGTCGCCATTCATTGTAACTGCATAGAAAGAGCAACCCGCAGTCTTGTGAATTTCTTTGCTTGTATTTCAACAAAATAAACCAAGTAAAATGGGTATAGAATGACATCAGGGTAAGTTAATGACAGAATTGACATTTTTTAGTGAACTGTCCCTGTAAGAAAACTGTAAGCAGATTTCCATCATGTCTGAAGAGGGACTCACTGTAAATGAGGGTTAAATGTAATGCTGTAAAAACTCTACAATCCCTCATAAGTAAGGCCAAATATAGAGAAAACTGCTGTTTGCTGACCCAGTATCCCTAGATTAGTGTGGTTGGCTGATCAGAAGTTCATGAAGTGTTAAAGTACAAATTATTTCATAGCAGATCCAGGGCTTCAGCTAGACACTGTACTGCCAGATGACCTAATCACAGTAGTCTCCAGCACACCCTCACTCAATTACACACAATCCCGCACTGGACTGACAAACCAAAATACAAGCAAATCATCATCACAGCATCTCTTAGTTTATTCAGCCAGACAGACATTAAATGCTACAGAAAAAGAAGGAAGATAGTCTTTTTCATTCAAGAGCTTGTAGAACATGACATTTGAAGGGTAATTGATGAATGAGGAACATGGAGGATTAAAGGGCTTCTGCACATTGAGGGAAAGTCTTTAGATGCTACATGCCTGTCAGGAGCTCTGGGCAATATGACACCATGTAAGTTTTATAGGGTCACTGCAATCACACAATTATATCATAACTTCAACCCTAACACATGAGAGGAACTGACGATCTCAATATCCGCCCAACTGCTCACATGGCTCTGCTGTCTTTGAGTCTTACCTCAAAGCCTTAAAGCACCAGCATGCACACACATGACTGCAGATTAAAATCGGGATTGCAAGACAACAAAAACAACCCCCTTTGAAAGGACATAAGAGAAAAATCATGCAGTTCAACAAACAACATTCTTTATTACTCATTCTTTATGTAGCCAAAAATGTTGAGCTTGTCATTATCAGTACGTAATGTTCTGATGTAATAAGGGGTAACAGATTTCATCACTGAAACAGAATAGAAATAATTTATATTAGGAACCCTATAAACATGATATTTCCTTCTTAAAACGTCACACTAAGACATTCCTTGAAAACACCAAACAGAAGCCTGTCAAAACAAATGTCAAGCATTGTTGATCCTTTTAAACAGATCTGTTATAGCTAAGAACTTTCAATTTTGTGCCAAAGTTGAGGGATCAAAGAAAGGTCACAAAGGTTAAAAGCAGCACACAAGGTATCACAATCCAGATGGGACTACACGTTTACTTGAACAGGGGGAGATATAGGAAGGACAAGTTCTCAGATTCTAAAGAGAGAAAATGTGTGATTGATTTACCATTGCAGAACTGCAGCAGAGAGGAGGTGTCATAAAGACTGCTGTAGCTTGAGAAACCGTCTTCCATTCTAATCCTGTGTTCTCCTAGTTTACCAATAACTCCCTGTTACTTTCACTGGCTGGCCACTGCAGCTCTCTGTCCATTCAACATCCAGTCTTCTTCTGGGGTCAGCCTTCCAGTGTCAGTCACCATGACAACCCATTCACCCGAGGCTTGAGTCACGCAAACTCAGACGCTCTCCTAGAATAGCTGGATAGAATTAATGTGTCCCAAAAAAGAATGTGAAAATAATCATGAAGTTATGTTCTCCTGGGTGAAATCTCTAAAATAAAAATAGCCTGTGAAGGGCTTGTGCTGTCAGAGGAAGGCTGCTAACGGAGTGCGTGCAAGTGTTGGGAGTGTGCGTAAGCGTTTGTGTAATGTTGAGCAAACTCCACTGAGCTGCCTGTGAGTCCTCTTCTGCCCCGGTCTGACAAGAAGAACTGGCCAATCAGAGCATAAGGGGCGGGGACTCTCGAAACAACTCCCCTTCCAGCTGACTGAGAGACTCGTAGGAAACCAGAGTGCTGAAGAAACTAAAGCCAGAAAAGATGAGTTTGCTGCATGAGCCCCTAAAATAGAAGCAAGCTGGCTCAATATTTATTGTTGTTAAAGAGCTCCCAGATATTTTTGTGTATATTTTGACACATAAATGCAGACAAGCAGTTATCCACACTGGAGCAAAGAGGATTATCATCATGTTGTGTGTGGTGAGGCTGAATCTAAGCTTTAACCCTTCATGAGAGCATAAAAGACCCAGTGCTGTCAACATGCATTTTACAGGCTTTGCTATATAAAAATTAAACATTTTACAGTTCAAGACAAATATTTAAAGAAAAAATGAAAAAGCAGACAATAGTTATCAGATATTCAGCAAAATAAGACCATAAATAACCCAGTACAAGAGCAGTTCCATCATGAAGAGGAAGGGTTTTGGGGACTTTTCCAGATCTAAGACAATACATGATCTCACACTTTCCATGTTTTATGCTATAATCCAAACAAGCTCAGAAGAGTAAGAATTATAGCTAAACATTGACTAGTTAAGCCATATCTGCCTTCAGACAGACAAAGCTGTCTGAAATACCATCAAAGAGAAATCGAGGCTGGAAAAAAAATTAAAACGCATCCCAGTTTTGACTGTGGGTCGTCAGGAGGGAAAACCTCTCAAATTATTCGGGAAGCAGGCTTACACACAGCGGAATATGCATAAGAATGATGACATGACCTATATTTACAGACTTTTGAACAGTCAAATGAAGGAAAAGGGACAGAGAAGCTGAAAATGCTTTAGAGATGATTCGCCTGACTCAACTCCCCTATAATGTTGAAAAGCACAGTGTGTCAAATTGGATTACTGGGGTTTATGTCCAATTTGACCATGACTTGTACCTCAGAGGCCTAAAAAATTAAATGATCTGAGGCGAAAGATGGAACATTTTTGTGTTCCATCTCTCTGTCTTATCTCCCGAGGCCAGAACTGTGTAGTGCTGCTTCAGACATCAAAGAGCATTGGAGATCAAATCAAATTTAACCCTGTAAATGCATATGTGTATGTTTAATTTTATCCTTTATTTTTTATGATCTGGTGGATTCTTGAAATTCATGTGAATAGTTTCTGAATTTAGTTTGCTGTAGTTGCTATAGTTAGTCATAAGACCCATAGATTGTTTACTGTATGTAAGTCTTTTTTTAAATAAATATTGCACTGGTAATAACCTAGTATTACACTATCTGTTTTCTATGCGTGTAATCAAATATAGGCAAATTTAAAGAATCTTTTTGTATTGAAGACAAAATTATGTGTTGATATTTTTGTTTACATTAAACATAAAAGTTATAGTAAAACAATATATAAAGAAATAACCTTGAAGTTCGTTCCCTTATTTAAAGTGTCATGGAGATTTTATAATTTCATACTCGGGTCTAGACTTTTTACTGTTGACACTACAGTGCATTACAATTCACTTACAGAACAGCTCAGTCTTTATGATTATTTTACTGCATCGGCCATCTGCGTTTTAATTGAGTCCCAGGGCAAAGAGAGGCAAATAATCTACGGTGGTGCTGCTGTGAGATTAGTGCATAGCCACCCTGGAGGGAGGGGGAAAGGAGAGGAGCTGGGGGAAGGGAGAGCAGAGGCAGTTCATCATGGCTGTGTAAGTCTGGGGATCCCTCGGGTGGCAGCTGGACAGTGCTACACCTTCTATTGTTCTCCAATTATCCTACAGGCACCTTATTCATACACACAGTCATACACCTGGTTACATACCCAAAACTCAAACATATAATCACACACAAACCCACACCAAAAAGGACCATTATTGGGGATGACCTAAACAGCCCATGCACTACAGAATGAAGGATTAGGCTATGCAGTATATTAGTCTATAGAGTATAACCCAAATAACTCACTGCTACATTAATAGCTGCACATTCACATCCTCAGGCACACTCATACTCACAGCAGTGCATAACTTAGGAAGCAGTGGGTCATGATTAAACACCATAAAAATGTCTTCAAAGAGGATTTTTGTACTGCTGCTGACAATATATCTATTATAATTGTACTTTGGTTTAGTTTTTGAGTGCAAGAAAACATTTTGACAAACGTGACAAGACTTACAATATTATATTATATTATAATTAACAGAATTTTTTCTTTTAAACAGTACAAAATATTCTGTCTACTGTACATTTTTGCTGACATTTTACTCCTCCAGATCTATAAGTGTATTAACGTTTAGCCATAATCTGTCAGAGGGTTGTGATAATGTAAGTGCCTGCACCTTCTCTGTTCTGCTCTCCACTTATAATCGTACATACTGTGAATAAAGAATTCATCTTTGAAAAGAGATCACACAATCCTCTCCATGTAAAGGTCAATTACAAAAATTGCTGGTCAAATAAAGTCCCAGGTTTCTGAAAGTCTTCTGAATCTCTATTCTTAGTCATTTTGAAACACAATCCTGAGTTATGCTTGCTACTTTTGGAAGGCCGGGTAATCTTATCACACACTAGCCATGTTTGTCGAAACATAGCATTGACGTTTCAACAACATTGAAACATCACATAAAATGAGACTATAGAAATGCAGTACATTTAATATATTATAAAATGTTACAAAATTACAATGCCAAGCTCACAATTTCATGATGGATTTATTTATTTAAAAAAATCATAATGTTCAAAAATGCCCAATGTTTAATGTCCATTTAAATACATTTTAGATAATTTCTCATCTGTGCAGCAGATATAAATAGCACATCTGTATATGGTATATCAGTAAGTTGTAAGCAAAAATAAAGCAATGCTACAACAAGCACAGCTATGGATCTGTTTATCTGGGGGGATTTAATATCCGATCAAAATGTAATTCTCCAGTCAATTCACAGTGACATCATCTCAATGACATCACATGCAGGTGTGTTTACCTAGCCTTTAAAAGAGTGCCAGTTTAGAGTAATATCAGCAGGGAAGGTTTTGTTTGGCAAAGGTCAATAAAATTAAGCTCCCAGCACAATACTATGAGCACAAGTTAATTTATGAGTTTAAACTGTGTTTATACATATCTTTGCATAGAAGTGTATAAAGACATAAACAATCGTTTAATAGAATATAAGCAATGCTTTAATTCTTCTATAGGCACAAGGCTGCATAACACAACATACCTGTTCTATAAACATAACACTTCTATAAACAAGTTAATATCAACTATGAAAAGTCCCAGTGTTGTTATACTAAATATCAGCACTCTTGGAGCACATCTTGTCCAATAAAATTGGAGGACTGGATCTAATAGATGTATAATAAGGTATAATTCTGTTATAAATCTATACAGCCTCATAGCCTTTACATATTAGGCTCAATATAATTAAAAAAACACAAGAGCACCAGGCCACCAAAAACCACCTGAGCTGAACTGCACCCTGCCCTCTGCTCGCATTGACTCATGACACAGCCGGTGTGGTTGGGGAGCTGGTCTGCCTGCTGCACTGTCTCCCGTGGGACATTCTTCTCCCTGAACGCTAGACCACCACCTGGTTTAGGCACTGCTTCCATGACCCTTTAGGTCTGAATGGTAAAAAGGAAAATGGACCAACAGGCAGGCAAATGGGAGAGGACTGTGTCTATGCGACATCACCCCCATCATTATCATCATCATTTAGAATGATGAACAGAATGATAATGATATCATTAAAGCTTAAATCAGTGATCTTAAGTTTATTTAGTCATTCAGCCTCAAGCTCAGTTACATTTACATTACCAAATTTGGCTTTGACTAACAGTCAACTTAAGTTATACAGTGCATCAAGGACTCAAACTAATGACCTCAATGTTGCTAGAACGCATTGAAATACAGGACTGAAATACATATTGGTTAAAGCTTAATTTTTTTGTTTTATAAAGGAATTGTAGGCCCCTAAAACTTATATACTAATGACAAAAGGTTACAAGTGACAGTATACATTATTTTGGAATGTTATGAATTGTTAAAAGCTTAAAATTCTATTATAAACCATTATGATTTAACAAAAAAAATTAAAAAGTGTCAGCTAATTATATCAAGATGCTGATATTGAAACAGAAAGACAATACAGTAGGTTTGTTGTGTGGGTTGTATCACACAAACAGCCGTTTGTCTATTATAACATTTATTTCTCTGTGATTATATAAGGATGTGTGTTCCTGCTTGTATGGCTTCTCACGTGCTCTGTGAAGCAGCAACAACATTAATCACATCTGACTTACAGGCAGCAGAAAGCATGGACATCCCCCAGTTCCTATATACGGTACGATGCTCTAGATATAGACCTGTACTAGACCTGTACATCAATAAACACCTCCTCTATATAATGTATAAATATAATAAATATACAATATAATGTAATGTTATAAATATACATGTAATTATTCATGACAAACAAAATGGTGATGAAAGCACACCGAGTTGGATGAAAGTGTCTGCCAAATGCATAAATGTAATGTTTATTTCATTCTATTAAGCCAACAATACATTTGTCTGTTGATTTAACAACCTAACTTCAATAATCAAGGTAATTCTAATTACATTTTAGGTTACCTTGCGGAAATTACTAATACAAATTGAATATAAATCTTGATATTTTTTAACAGTAATGTTTTTGCTGCTAATACTAAAATCTTTCTAGGATTACCTAAATCCAATCGCATGACTAGTTCACTGCTCAGACCAATTACAGGCCAGTTCAGCGTTCTTGCGCATGAGTAAAACATCAGTCTCACAAATCACATTCCACTAATGGGATCCTAATGGGACAGAACAAAAGTAATGGACTCAAAAGTGCTTCCCTCCACAGTGTGATCACACTGGAACCTTACGTTACCAGTCTCGGACAATCAGGTTACTCCAGTCGATCAATATATAATCTTGAATAACTCCGCCTACCAACATGAAAGGTTTAAATTGTATTAGGAGCTGAGGCACTCCTCCCCAGACCAGACTAGATAAACGAGGTCATTATTTAAAAAAATAATCTCCATTTTCTTGTGATGGAAAACACATAATGCTGTTTAACACAATGAACAACTATTAAACCTCAGAATGTGGGCCTTAGTATTTATTACACAACACATCAGCAAAGCTGAACCTGGTTCTGTGACAGATGTCTGCAATATAAACTGTAGCTGCGCAAGCATTCTGGTTTGCACTTTGAGATTCTCCACAGCTAAACTGATTTCCGTTATTCATTGTCTCTTGTGGCAAAACAAAGCAGGGTGGGGCAGTGCAGGAATGTGTGACACTTGTTCTATTGCCTGCCAGATTGTAAATAAATGAAGGCTGCTGAAGGCTGTTTGTCACACCTACATGATGGTCAGCTTCCATAAAGGATAGTATACATCATATATAGTGTAGATGTAAGTAACAAGCTTTAAAGTCGCCCCTGTGAGGTCAGATGACCACAGACACCACATAGAGAGGCTCAGAATCAATAGTGTGTGTCTACTGTTGTTATTTGGAACACAACCTACACCATTCCCCATATGCCACTGCATCTCCACCTCAGATTTTTGATATTGTGGATACGACCAGACTAGTTACTAACAAAATGCGTACTAACAAAATGTATAACTTGAATGTACTGTAACTCGCTTTGAATAAAAGTGTCTGCCAAATGCATAGATGTAAATGTAGTTATGTTTTTATTAAACAACTAAATGTCAAATACAATTCTCGTTTGTTATGAATTAGCTGACATTTCAGGAGGTGAGCGTAGTGTGAGTTAGGCTGAAACACTATGGCTTTTATAAAAGGCTGAACAGCGACACCCTGTGGTTACAACGCATCCAGAATTCACCTCTTAAACTGAAGTCCAGCTAAATCCAGCTATTATGGACGACAGCCAAAATTTGAAAACACAGTCATTCGATTGAAATGTGTTTGTTTAGCGATTTTTTTTTCAAAACAGCTTAACGAACCAATACTTTCCTAAACAATCCTCAGTGAACAAATAAAACCTTGGAAAAACAATGACTTAGCTTGGGAAGCCCACCATTTTATGGTAAAATATTTTAACATAATTATACAAACATACACAGTAAAAGTGCACATGTGCATTTGAGGTTATGTATCCCTTAACTTGCTTGATCAGTCTTTATACACGTAAAAAATAGCAAATGTGTGTGTGATATCAGAGGAATGTGCGAGTCAATATCAAATTATTTATTTCAGGGTTTGTGGTTAATTTGGGATGTTTTAAGACTAAGTCAGTGGAAAACAAACAATCTTCTTTGACACAGAGGCCCAATAATTATACAATGTCGATTCATTAAACTCTGAGCCTCATTAAACAAAGACGTTACTCACAATTCTGAAAGGGATTCCAGAGTACAGCCTCATTAATTAGTTCTGTAAACAGCTCAAAGTTATCTGTTAATGTGCTGTCTCATGACAATAACAAAACAAACAGACAGACTGGTTCATTTGTGGAAACTAATTCTAAAGAGTTATAAAACAAACAGTTTTTATAAACTTCTTTATCACCATATGTGTGTGTGTTTTTGTGTGTG
>JAZGTJ010012871.1:0-15493 GCA_036877575.1 Botia almorhae
GCCTCCCCGCTCGTGATTGGTGTTTACACTGGGGATGGCTGATCAGTCTTTCTCTGTAAATCCCACCAATGCGTCTAATCCTGAGAGAGAAACTGCAGGGAGAAACATATGGATCGTAAATTGACGTAATTTCATCGTAGTCGTGCAACACATTCAACCGTTTATACGAATATAAATATGTCCATCACCATGAGGAGGTACGTTGCGCTGCCATGTTCGTCATATAACAATAGACATCTTTATTCTCGTGGCCTGCTGTGTGGATTTACGCAAAATGGTTGCTAATCTAGCTACAGTGTGTTTGCCAGCTGGCCTTTGTTTACCATTCATCATTTTACTGTGATAAAATATCCCGAATATACATGGTAACAGCTAAATATAATTTCTAATAGGTTATTTGTAAATGCAGTCACTAGGTTGTTAATTTCTTCGTTTGCTTTTGTTTGTATTTAGGCTTACGAATGTTTAAGAATATACGTTGCTTTGCTAAATAATACATTAAACTAATGTATCTTGCTGTTGTATAGGGTACTTTATTGTGCACGCGCGCGCGCGCGCGTGTGTGTATGTACACACGAGTATTATTTTATAAACGATCATCTGTATTATTAGCCTAAACTCAAACACCAGTAGTCGCATTATTAATTTGATATTTATTTGTTGTTTTGTGAATGTAATCAATGGTTTAAAAGCTACAAAGCTTGTTTAATGAAAGAAGTGCGTCATGTCCAGTAATAGTGGATAACTGGGGAGCGGATAAACGATATGCGTTTAATTCTTAATCTGCCTTGTGCTGTTGTTCAGGTGATGCAGTAATGTGAACCTGTATCAGCTATAACCAATTGCTGTGTTTAATTGATGAGCTGTGCAAGTTTGTGTTATCCTACCATAAAACTGAAACGTCCAATACATGCGCAATTTGTGTAATAATGTATTTAAAGGTGTTACGTTTGATCCAGACATGAATGATACATCAGATTAAGATTAACAGATTAATTGTTAAGAAGAGGTGCGCTGGTATAGTAATCAAATTTACCATTCTTGATGATTAACCGGTGAAAAAAATCATATAGATTCACATTGAAAGATGGTCCTCAATATCATAGATACTTGGAGATGAGAACTTTTAACTTGGGTCAGTAAGCAGCCACTTAAAACCCCCCCAGAAACCCCATGCTAGCAGCTGCATAGTAACACCCTAGCAACCACCCACAACAGAGTAGCATAATGGCGATGAGTTGTGCGCGGGCAATCACTCAACTTATGTACTACCTATCATCACACCTCTGCAGGTGTTGTTTATCAATATATAGACGCACTAACTAAAGGTTTCTTCATCCACGTTCGTCATCGTAAATCTAAAACAGTCTCTGCACAACACTGTTGTTATGATCACTTGGTCCCCTCAGTAACAGACAAGCAGAGAGACAAACATTCACTACAGCCTTGAGGGATGTCATTAAGGCAAACCGTCGTTGATCACAGTGTTAGTGATTGTATTATGTACACTATTTCTTTGTGTTTGTTTTACAGTTTGTGGTGCATCTGTTTCATCACTCTGTTTATGGATGAAGGTAAGCGCCAAAAATTCTTGGCATGTATGTGAAAATGAAACTTCTCATACAGTCAACAGGAAGTCAAAATAAACCACATTTCACATTTCTTTTTGTGCGCAGTCAATCCGTGTGCGTTATTCCAAAGAAAAAAGTGTTTGTCACCGCAATCTTTCATCGCAATATAATAACTTTGCTCCGCCTCTGAAATGGCTTTTGTTTCTTGATGATGTCACCAAGTACTCTCGTTTTTTAAACTCTCCATTTATATGTCATATTTGTAAACGATTTAACCAGTTCCCAATTAATCAAACACGTGTCGCCATTTGGCATAATGTTTTGGTAAAAAATCAGAAAAATATAAGTAAAAATATCATAAAAATGGTTTGTTTTATGTTGATTACGTTTTTTCTCTTTTCCAGTGTCTCTGCAGAAAACAATTCAAGCGTTTGTCGGAGGTCCCGCAGTGTTGCCCTGCCATTCTGGTAACAAGCAAAACGTCTTAACAGCCCACTGGAGATTTAATAGCGTCATTAATGTTTATGACATACAGCAAGGCACGGGGTCAGCTAAGGAACAGGACTCGAATTACAGGGGAAGAGCTCAGGCGTTTCCTCGCGAGTTTGCAAATGGCAACTTCTCCATCAAACTTGTGAACCTCCGACACAGTGATTCAGGGAGCTACTGCTGTTTTATCCCTGATACTGGCGACCAGCAATGCACAGAGCTCCAGGTTAAAGGTGTGATGCAACATTCGCTCCAAAAATTCATAATGTTAATTAATTTTCCTGTTTGGCGCCACTAATGGCACAACAATGACACACTTTACTTTAAAATGACGCATAATGTTTATCCATAGTACAGTACACTGCTTCTGTACTAGAAGGTTCTGCATGCTTCTTATAATCAACATTTTGTGTTTCAGAGAGCCCACGCGAGTACCAAGAGCAGCTAAGGAACCACGGAGTTGAAACAAAAGCAGACAGGATTGTATTGAGTTTAATTCCTTTGTTATCTATTAATATTCTGCTCCGCATTTAAAGGTGAATACAGGAGATTTATTCATATGGACATGTTTTAACAGCATAGCTTTTGAACCAAGATACAATTTCTCTTAGTGTACGTACTGGACAGAGGTAACAATATAAATTTGTATGTGGATTGATTATCCACTATAGATCTGCAACATTAATGCATACATATGTGTCTTTAACATCCCATCTCACCTGTTATAGACTGTATACTATTATATCATTATCCAAAATTCAGTTAATCCAAATGAAAACAGATGTGAAGAATATAGGGACGATTTGTGCAATACGTTGTACCTGTGAAAGTTATAAAGTAAATCGTCCCTGTTGATTAATCATTCGACAACACATTAAAATAAATAATTTACAAGAATTTACAAAAAAAAGAAAAAATTTCATTTGGCCTGAGACATGTAACACTTTTTTTAGTTTGTTATTAAAAGTTTGCAAATAAGCTTTACACTAGTTGCACTACAAACATTTCTTTAGTTAACTTATGTGTTCATTTGTTTATATTTATATTTATGTATTTATATTATATATTTTGAAGTGGTTTGTAAAGTTCTTGTTTACGCTTGGTGTTGCTTACTGGCTTACTGAAGACAGGCAATGTAAATAAAAATGTTATTCTGTTCTTCTGTTGTTTTGACAAAATTAAATGCAGTTAATTAAAAAGGTAGCCAATTATTTATTTTACAAACGCGCTTATATCAACCAGATACCATAGAAACTTGACTAAAAAATCCTCTGTGGCCTCGTTGTGGAGGTCAGCCAATCAGATGTTAGCTTATTGAAATGAGAAGATGGTTGTGTGATATGCATGAGAATGTGAATGGACTGTGGGTGCGCAGTTTAACACTGAGACCATTGTTTGAGTCAAAGTTTGCCTACTTAGCAGTGTATTCTGCTCAGAACCAGCTACCTATAGAAAAACAGACAAAGATGTTTATTATATCTGTCCAACAGCAATCCCAAACCCTGAACTCAAGAGCAAGTTATCACCAGATATTTTGTGTCTAGATGGCTTGCCATGGATTGCTGTTTAGACACAAACATAAAAAAATATTTATGGCACTTCATAAATGGTTACACAGAAAAGTTGTATAAATATATTAGGTGACGGAAGACACCCGGGAACGCAAGGAGGGGCTTAAAGTGTGTCCTGTTTCCAGTTTATCTAAAAGCTCACAGAAAGCATCACTGGTTCCTTTTGAACTAACTCTTCCTTGTAAACTTGTTCCTTGTTCCCTCTTTGCATAGTTTTGCTTATGGTTCTCAAACATTGGGGCGTCATATTTAATGAATATGTGTGGTGTGGTGGGAATTGAACCCACGACCTTTTGCATTGCTGATGCAATGTGTTTACCAGTTGAGCTACACAAGAACGCCACTGATACAGAATACATTTACTTCTGCCTGTGATAAGCATATTTATTTTGCTATCCAAACAACGTTCCGAAAACATTATTCTAGCGGTCTGTATGCTTTCTGTGGACCATATTACAGATGAGTGTCTGTGAATTTGTTTGCTGGAGGTCTGGTTGAGCAGGAAGCACATTTGGATAACGATCATGTTATGCAGACTCCAGTATGAACTTTGAATAGCAAATAGCGTATTCAAAAGTTGAATAGCGTATCGAATTATACCGGCACTAATGGTTTCATTATTATATGATAAATCATTTTGTGCTAATTGATATTATTGCTCCTGGTGCCACATTAGCCAAGAGACTTATGGAGACTGTTGGCTCGTGTTATCTAAGAATGTCGTGTGTGGTATAAACACAGGACTGAGAGAAACCTGTCCCCAAATTGCTCAGAGGCCCTCGAAGCACCTCAGCTTTAATGCATGTTCTCGAATCATTGCCAACGTGGCCTCCTGCTAGTGTATCTTCTACCATTCATCCATCTTCTCAACATGGATATGGCTGGACTTACTATCATGAACAGCAGTGGTGGTGTAATGAAGGGTCAATGGAGTTAGGATCCATTTGCAGTATGTAATGCAATCGTAATACAGGCAGGGTCAAACACAGTAAACAGCAGCAGCGTACACAGGGCAGAGAGTAAACGATATATCAGGCACAGGTCGGGGCAGGCAGCAAACAATCAGTAACGGTAAACAATCCAAAGTCAGGGCAGGCAGAGAACAATCACAAATGAAAGGCAATCCAAAACAAAGGCAGGCAGCAAGAATCACAAAACCAGGGAACAGACCAAGATCATACACAAAAAGCTATCCAAAATATCAATGACAAAACCGCTCAGAAATGATGCAGGGCAATCAAGACGTCACTCAGTATTGACTCAGGAAGTAGACAGGAAAGGATGTGATGCATTGTGGGAATTGGAGTTTGCAGATTCGGTTAGTACTCTGGCGACGGCTCCCTCTGGTGGCGCGGTGGTGGCGGTGCTGGAACCTCCGTAACAGGTGGAACCATCATAAGAGTTCCGATCCTCTGCCTCGTTTTTCTCCTCTTCGTCATTTGGAACGTTCTGGCTCAAACCTGTTCTATCACCACCCTCCTGATCTTAAAACCTTATCTGCGCTGATAGATTTCTGATGCTTTTGCTGCCCTTAATGCTGGATTTTCACCCTGACATCGTGGTACGTGCGTGTAAACAACCACCAGCAGAAGATGCGAGTTACAAAAGTTTGCCAGATCAACAATAGTAACGGAGTGCAGACATATAGCAAATAGGTTTATTTGGTGGTTCGTTATATTTAGCTGTTAACAAAAATAGATTCCGAAATTTGTTTTCCGTCCAGGGCTGATCCAGTGCCAGAGTGTCACAGTGTTAACACATCTTGAAGAAATCAACCTACGAACGACTTTAATAAAAAAACACAAATATAAATGATAAATTATTGTATCAATATATACAATAACCTGTAATGAAGCTAATTACATTAACCAATTACCAATATAGGGAAGGATGTTCTGATGGTATTCTGAATAAATCCTTACCAAAAAAATAAAACAATTGTAATAAATAGAAATGAAGGAAAAGGTTAAACAATTATACTAATGTGAATGCTAAATATTCTCTATGTCACTATGAAACTCTTTTTTGCTGCCATATGGAATCATCACAGCCAGTTACATGTGTGTCCTGCACAGAATTCACAAGGCCTGGTTTTGCAGTGAGCAACTCATTCTGGTGATTGTCATCACCTTCGGCCCGATCTAGCTGTTTTACAACATTATAAATATAGTGCAGGTGTTTGTATGTGACACTGGCTATGTATAGCAATTGCTGAGGTGTTGCTAAGTGTTCCGGATTGTTGCTAAGGCATCATTACAGAATGTGGATGATAGGGCCCTGCTATTCCTAAAGTCTTCTAAATGGATGCTAGGCAGTTGCTAGGGCATTGCTAAGTGTTTGTTAAGGTGTGTTGAGTGGTTGTTAGGCAGTTCATAGGTAGCAGTTAAATAACCATAGTTACAGTTCATGACTGAATTTTTTGTTGGATGTTTTAAACAGGTTTTGTGGATGTTTTCGCCTGCACGGGTGGTTGCTGCTCTGTGCCCAAATGATTCCTGTTTTGATTCCTTTTATTGCGTTTGTCTTATTTAGTGACTATTTCCCTTTATCTAACAGACTGGATCAGATCTTCCCATTGCAGCCCCTTACCTCCACTGGCTTCCCCTAGCACCAATGCTAGCTTAAATATTAAAGTTGAGCCACAGACAAATAGGAGATAACATAAACTGTTGGCAGCAACATTCTGTCTACAATGAAATTGCTAAACTTGCTCATTTTGGATTATAGAATTACGTGGAAAACGTGACGCACTTTCCTCGGTTCATCTTTGTCCAGCAGAGGCCGCCAGAGAGCAGATTAATGATTTGTACATACAAATGAGAGCCTCAGAGAGGCTTTTTAAACTGTAAGGACACTTTGATATAATAATATATATCAATATATTAATACCAATTACAATACATTTATAATAATATATATTGATAATAATACAGTGTGGGCTACATTGTGGCCTAGACTGATCATAAAGCTATTTACATCAATAAAAGTGGAGAAACCTAACTATTTAAAGAGGTTCTCTATTCATCCATTAAATTACAATTTTGGTATGTTATGATGACCATTTATGAAGGTCAGATTAACATATACAGTAGGAACTGCCACTCAGGTCACTAATTGTCAGCCGAAAAATAAACAGAGAAGTGACAATTTATTTAAATACATCAGTGTGTTTGAGACGTAAACGTTGTCTGAGAAGAAAAACCCTCTATTGTTTCAGATTAAACAGATAAATATGACTTCTGTGTTGTTAACTTCCAATGCCTTTCACATACAAACAAATCTTTGGTTGATCCTTAATATAATATAAACCAGGGCAAGAGGTGGACATTTAGACCCTGATTTATAATGTATTGATGATAAATTGTTGTTTAATTCTCACATATTGTTCGACTTCCCAGTTAGAAATAAAGTAATTAGAATATTAATTTATTAATCAGTTTCATTTGGCTCCTCTGTTTGTTTATACTTATTAGAGATGAATATAATCTGTTTTCTGTTTACTTTCACTTTCCTGGCCAAACCTCTTTTAGCCATTCAGCCAATCACTGCCAAGCACTCTGCCAACCATCCAATCAGAGGTGGACAAATATAGATAAATATACCTGATCTGCATTCTGCACTTAAGAGAGGTAATGGATTCAGAGGAGTTAAGAGTCCCTTTCTGGTAGTAGGATATGGTGACAGTGAGCATGTATGTCGTTTGAGGGTGTTCGAGATGTGTGCTGCTTTATCCCTTATATTTGCCACCAGCAGTGTGAAACACCTGTTACAGGTATGTTGAATTCCTGCTGTTGAATTGAGTGTATATTATGATTTAATAAATAATCATACAGGTCTTTAATTAAAAAACAATAACGTAACACAGATGTTTTGAATTAATTAATTAAGTATATATTTTATGCATCAAATACTGATTCTGTGTCCTATAGTCCATCAGGAAATTGATTAAATACTTGGTGTTAGTTTTTGATAAACAGTACACTTATTTTTAGTATTTAAATAAGTTACAACAGAGTTTTAGAGTTTGTTATACTGTCAAGTCCACATGCTTTTATGGGCCAAACAATGCTGCTGTCATTCTCATTGTTTTGTGATTGTTTCGTCAAATACTTTGTTGGTTATGGGAATGTATCCAGTTTGTCTGATTTAAAAGTATTCTTAACAATAAAGACATTCAGTGTACAGATCAATCAGGAACTGAGATGCGTCATACATTTGACTGTAAAATCAATGTCCTGGTTCTCTGTTTCTATGGCTTACACCGTATAAGAAAATGTAAGCTGTCTTTTTAAAAATAATATTTTAGGTGGTCCATTAGTATACAGAACACATCATGAGACCTGAAAATGACCTTTATAGGAATAATTAAACATCACAAAACTTGTGTTTGTTTATTTGCATTGATAAAGAACAAAATACTCACACTGTATTTGAATAATTTGTTTAAAGGTACAGTGTCCTCGATAATGTTTGGGACAAAGACCTTTTTTGTATTTTCTTACATTTTGGTTTCGACAAATAAGTTATTGACAAGTTGTTGATAACGCTGTTAATCGCACACCTCACGCAACTACTTAACTACGTTTACTGTCACGTGGAAAACACGTGGAGGCCTTGGTACGGAAGTCAGCCATACTGTCTTTCCACGCAGCAGTCCTTTAGCGTAATTACAGACAGATATTTGATGTTAAATATTGTCATTTATTGCATTTATAACAATACATGTAATAATGTACACCATAAATTACAGGTAGGTGTTATGATGGTTTCTCTGTGTGAAATGTTATAGATGGACAATGACGCGTCGAAGTTGTGCTGTAGCTAGCGATGAAGGGCTAACGTAGTTCGTTTCTCGATTTACTTGGTTCGTTGTTTGATTTACTTTAAAGTAACTAAAAGTAGATTTACATAATTACAAGAAGTTCAGCATAACGCTGGTCCCTCTGTTGTTTAGTTACTTTACGATTCTTGAGTTACCGATCCCTGTGTTTTTATTTCCTGTTTCGAGTTTGGTTTAGTCTTTTTTGTTTTGTCCCCCTCTAGGGTGTTTTAGTTCATTAGTGTTTTAGTTAGTGCAATTGGGTTCTTTCTCCTTCCTCGACCCTGACATATATTGCTCCATCATTTTACGTTTTTTAAATATTTTCTAGGAATCATATATTTTTGTAAGGCAGGGTTTCAGGGTTTAGTGAGGGAATCAAACCCATGACATGGGTGTTGCGAGCACCATGCTATGATAGCTGATTTACAGGAACCTGTTTCTTTCTTTCTGCAGTGGCTGCTTTATCTGTGTATTTGCCCTATGGATAGACATCTGCACTGCTTACACGGGTGAGCAACTGCCCAAGACACAAACTAAATTTAAAAGGGAAATTACCACATGCAAAAACACCAGATTGTGAACTTGAGTTTTCTCTCATTTCAGTGTATCCATCGTTTACCGTTGAGGGTGTTATTGGAGGTTCAGTTGTCTTACCGTGTGCTTCAAGTAAAAATGAGGACAACCTTCAAGACACTGAGGTGCATTGGACACACAACAACAGCCATATTGTTTATGACATAATTAGGGGCACGATTGTTCTGGAGAAACAGAACTCATTGTACAAGGACAGAGCTAAAAGTTTTCGAGATGAGTTTGTAGAAGGAAACTTCTCCATCAAGCTTGAGAATCTAACACACACGGATGCAGGAAGGTACAAGTGCTACATCACACATTCATCTACTGATCCTGTGGAGGATGATCTTGTGACTGTGGAGCTGCTCCTTAAAGGTGCGTCAATACTGGTTTATGTTACATGACATTCTCATGGTTAATGCTTTCTATAAATCTGAGTGCATCATCTCTGAAGTTCACTAAAATAGTTCCATAAATCTGAGTGCATCATCTCTGAAGTTCATTAAAATAGTTCCATAAATCTGAGTGCATCATCTCTGAAGTTCATTAAAATAGTTCCAGTCTACATGTTGCTGTGTATAAATTACAGCAGGATACTGTTGCCTTTATCTTTTTATTTTTTTCAAAATCAACAGAAGCAGAAGACAAGCAACCAGCAGAAGAAGGAAAACAGGCAAAAGAAAAAAAGCTGATGTTGATGAAGATATTAATTCCTGTAGCTGTTTTTGTTGTTTTTTGTTGTATTTCTGTCTATATTGTATATAAAATGAAAGGGGGTGACAGAACCTTTCGTTCATGGGTGTCTGACCTGGTGTGTTATCTGCCCTGTAGAGATTACAACCCAAACGTATTTGAACCAGTTAATCAAGGTCTGTAGGATGTCTCAGGGCTCCAGACTAAAGCCTAAAGTGTATTGTGGTTTGTATTGTTCACTAGAAAAACCAAAGGACACTTTGGATTTAACATTTGAGTACAGTGGCTCTGGTCCCAGGGGCCTTCTCCACTGACAACTCAGCATCCCTCCTCTAGCCCAACTCCTCAGTTCTAGTGTATTTCATTTCAAATTTGTTTTCCATTATTTCTATTGAGACTGAATATGCGTAACTTGTGAAATTAGTTTTAGCATCAAATTTATCGTAAGCGCTTTCATTAGTATTTCCTGCAGCTCAGTAGGTAGAGCACTGCGGTAGCAGCGCAAAGGTTGTGGGTTCGATTCCCAGGGGAGCACATGCACTGATAAAATATGTAACTCGAACAAAAAGTGTCTGCCAAATGCAAAAATGTAAATGATTTTATGAGATTTTGTAATAGTATTCAAGTGGTTTAAGCGCCTCATGTCACACTTCCTATTGTTTTGCTGCTCTTTTAAAAACTGTCTATGCTACCTGCTTGAAATCTGTCTGTAGATCATCTTTTTGTTGCATTTTGTTACTTAAAATATATCTGGTCAACTTATCTACTTGAAAATCTTAGGCAGAGATGTTTGATTGTGTTGGATCTGAAGACAATGACCCTTTAGAAGTATTGGACCTAATTGGTATGTAATTAAATTCACCTTTTACACATTATTGAATTGAACATGTGTTATTAATAAATAAACTAATGAGAATATATATTAACTTTGCTTAAAGATATTTGGTAAGTGTACTTGAATCTCACAGTACGTTGAACATTGTAGAGACAACTTACGAGTCGTGTCGAACTTTTTTTGAAGTAAACCCATGATTTGAGATTGTGATTATTGGCCACTATAGACCATATAGAAAAAACATAGAAAAAAATATATTTTTCACTATGGAAAAAACATATTTTCAAAGAAACCCATTTCAGTATGATAGTCTAACCAGACTTGACTAAACTTGACTTCCTGTTTGATGTGGGTTATATTGTCTTGGCTCCTCAATTTCATAAGTATTGTAAATGTTATTACATATCATGTAATTGTTTAAAGGGTGTTATTTACATTTCTGCATTTGGTTTTGTGACTGTATTATGAATTTGGCTTTGTAGAAAAATATGTGTGACAATAAATTGTGTAATGATACAAATTGCATTTGCTTTTCACTGAAACAATCTGATTCTTCCACAATGATTCTGTAGTCATTTTCCAATCAGTT
Organism: Botia almorhae; assembly: GCA_036877575.1. Classification (NCBI taxonomy): domain Eukaryota; kingdom Metazoa; phylum Chordata; class Actinopteri; order Cypriniformes; family Botiidae; genus Botia; species Botia almorhae. The sequence goes on from JAZGTJ010012871.1 coordinate 11,144, forward strand.
TCTTATTCAGTACAATCTAAACATCATCTGCTCATATATAATGTGATTTAGGAGTTTGTTGTATGAACACAGATACAACTCCAAACTCAGTAACAGCATAAGACTGCGTAAGACTACATTTACGTCTGAATTAGCGCTAGTACTCAGGAGAGGGTTCCCCCTGGTGGCGCAGAGGAGGCGGAGCGGGACAACGTCACTGGTAAATAAATACACGCTCCTTCTTTGCCAACAGAGGTGTCTGTTCCAGTGGTCCACATCCAGTGGTTCCAATTTGAAAGTTTTATATATAAAATCAAGTTATATATAAAACACAAAAACAGCTATTTAACAAAATGGCTTAATCATCATCATACGAACACACAAAAGCAGTCCAAAACGCATTTTTCATTAGAAAAAACATGGCTTTTTTCTCACAAAATGAATGTAGTAATATATAGGATAATCATTTTAAAGGATAATTTTTAAACTTTTGTGTTAGTTTTATCAACTTTTTTTAGTGCATTACACATATTGGACCAGCCGATGTCCTCAGCGCGCCATGTTCTTGTCAGGTTTATCAACAGCCATTAGACAAGTCACAGGAAGAGCATAGCCGCTCCGTCAAATCTTTAACACGCCTCCCCTTTGATACTGCTGTGTCTTATTACTAATTACATTTGTTTTAATAAAAAAATAATGAAAAACACAGTATTATGTCTGGTAACATTATTTATGTTTGGAAAATTTCTTAATTTTAATTTAGTGGGTAGCACTGTTGCCTCACAGTATGGTTTCTGGTGGAGCCGGCATGTTCTCCCTGTGGTTCAGTGTGGGTTTCCTCACAATTCAAAAAATGATCCACGTTTGGTGAATTGGAGTTAGTAAATTGCCCATAAGAGAGTGAATGAATGTGAGAGTGAGGCCTGCGATAGATTGGTCATCTATTCAGCATGCTTGCAGCCTAAAATGCTTATATAGGCTCCTCCCCCCATGACCCTGCAGAGGACAAGTGGGTTAGAAAAAGTGAATGGATGGTGCATCGAATAGATCATGCATGGACAGAATAGGCAAATGCTATTCGGTATATATCCCACCCAAAATCCCAAGCTCATCTGTGGGGAGGCCAGAGGAATAGTGGCCCAAGACACTAGGCTAAGAATGATCTACCACAGCCCTTAATTAGCTACCAAAATGAAGTAGAGCAGACCTGTCAGAATAGACGTCAGTATATTTTATGCATCAAATACTGATTCTGTGTCCTATAGATTAAAGGTCTGGTGTCAGTTAAAAGGTTCCTTTTTTATAAACAGTAAATTTATTATTAAAAAGAGTATTTAAATAAGTTACAACAGAGATGTTACAATGTTAATCAATAACATGTTATTTAAAATGACAACAATAAAATATTAGCCTCTAATGTTAGTCTGTTTTATTTGCTATTAGAGTTTGTTATATTGTCATAGTTTTTAATCATTGTCTAGTTTTTATTATGGGCCAAATAATGCTGCTGTCATTCTCATTGTTTTGTGGTTGTTTTGCCAAATACTTTTTGACGTCAGTTGTGGAAATGTGACTTTTTAATTTTAAACTATTCTTAACATTAAAGACATTCTAAACCTTTTTTGTCCTAGTGCTCTGTCTCTGTAGGTCTCACTGTATAAGGAAATATGAGCTATTAAAAATAACATTTTACGTGGAACATTAGTATACAGAACACATGACGTAACCGGATGATGACATTGCTCACCTTTTAAGGAATAATTTTAGGAATAATTGAACAAACATCGCAGCACTTGTGTTTATTTGCATTGAAAAATAACAAAATACCCACACTGTATTTGAATAGTGTGTATAAAGGTACAGTGCCATCGATAATGTTTGCGACAAAGACCTTTTTATGTATTTTCTTACATTTTGGTTTCAACAAATTAGTTATTGACAAGTTATATGTCGATAACGCTAATCGCACACTGCACTCACAACATTTACTGTGACGTAAAATACAGAGAACTTGTTCCGGATGCCAACGATACTCTCTGTTGTTCCATGCCGCAGATATTTGCTGTTATATACCGTAATTTATTACGTATATAACAATATGTATAATAATACGAACTCTTCGTTTATCGGGTAGGTTTTATAAAGTTTTTCTCGTGTGAAATATTATAGATGTTTGTTTATTATTAAAACCGAAAGTAGATTCGCATGCGTCACAGAAGTTTACTGTTGTTTACTTGGTTGAACATCAGTTTGTTTGGATGCTGAAAGCATGTTTGTTAAGCATGTTGTTTATGCATGTGCAAGTATGCTGTGTTTGGTCCAGTGTGTTTTTGGTTCATTATTAAACAGTTTTAGGCTATCTTAAGTAGTTTAAGTATTAATAATAGATGAAATATTAATTAATTGACAGGTTTATCTGCAGAAAAAAATCTGTTCTATAAAATAGGCATGTACTAATATGCGAAGATGTTTATGTACTAAAAGTATAATGATACAGGAGCTAGTAAAAACACTTAGCTAAACGTTATATAACGCTAAATATGATTACATAGAAAGTCTACACCGTTTTGGGGCAACTATTGCCCCTTCGGTACATCTGTTACATCACTAGGATCTCTCCAGAAGCCTTTTTAACTGCCTTTATTTTTAAATGATTTATAATCCAAATACTTATTTTACCATATTTAAGATATTATAAGGTTTTAGGCCACATCTTCTGTGTCCGGGTGCATGTGCAGTTAGTGAGGGAATCAAACCCATGACATGAGTGTTGCGAGCACCATGCTATGATAGCTGATTTACAGGAACTTGTATCTCTCTTTCTGCAGTTGCTGCGTGGTCTTGGCACTTGCATTGCTGGTAAGCATCTGCACTGTTTTTAGAGGTGAGCAACTATATACTATATAGTTATAATATATATTACTATATAATATATATTACTATATAACACAAACTAAACTTAAAAGGTAAATGATCACATGCAAAAACACATTGTGAACTTGAGTTTTCTCTCATTTCAGTGTATCCACCGGTTAGAGTTGAGGGTGTTATTGGAGGTTCAGTTGTCTTACCGTGTGCTTCAAGTAAAAATGAGCACAACCTTCAAGATACTAATGTGCATTGGAGACACAACGACAGCCTTATTGTTTATGGCATAATTAGGGGCAGGAATTTTCTGGGGAAACAGAATTCATTGTACAAGGACAGAGCTGAAAGTTTTCAAGAGGAGTTTGTAGAAGGAAACTTCTCCATCAAGCTCGAGAATCTAACACACACGGATGCAGGAAAGTACAAGTGCTGCATCATACATTCAGCTGAACTTGTGATTGTGGAGCTGCTCCTCAAAGGTGCGTCAATACTGGTTAATGTTACATGACATTGTTAATGCTTTCTATAAATCTAAGTACATCATCTCTGAAGTTCACTAAAATAGTTCCAGTCTACATGTTACCGTATATAAATTACAGCAGAACACTGTTGCCTTTATCTTTTTCAGAAGCAGAAGGAAACCTAGCAGGAAAAGCAATGCTGATGTCGATGAAGATATTAATTCCTGTACTTTGTATTCTGCTTCTGCTGTCATGTATTGTCTGTATTGCACGTAAAATGAATGGGGGTGAATATGTTATTATTGGCCATTATTGAAGATGTGACACAGAAAAAAACACATTTTCAAAGAAACCCATTTCAGTTTGACAGTCTAAACAAACTTGACTGAACTTGACTTCTGTTTGATTTGTTATATTGTCTTGGCATTTGGCAGTTCATTTTATTGTATAAAAGTATTGTAAATGTTTAAATATTACTAAAAATGTTGTTATTGTTTTAAGGGTGTATTTTTGATTTATTTACATTTCTGCATTTGGTTTTGTGACTGCATTATTTATACTTTTGACTTATAAATCGTGGGTTTTGATATTAATTACATTTGCTTTTCACTGAAACAATCAGATTCTCACACAGTGATTCTGCAGTCATTCTCAAACCCAACAACAGCTTTTATCTTAAATAAAACATTTAAAAACAAATATTCAGTTCAATCTAATCATCGTCTGATCATATATAATGTGATTTAAGAGTTTATTACTGTATGAACACAGATACACCTCCAAAACTCAGTAACAGCACAAGACTGCACATCACTGGTAAATAAATTAATTCCTGTTGCCTTGCCAACATGTCTGCTGCCAACATTATCCAGCCTGAGGCATCTGAAAGCATTGTCTCTCCCCCGGACAGGCAAGAACATTACTGTTTGAACATTACTGTGTCAGGTTGGGAGCAGGGAAGAACCCAAATGCAGACAGCGGTGCAAGAACAAAACTTTATTGATAAACAACTAAAGGTCACAGACAGCAAGTCAACAAAAGC
>JAZGTJ010012873.1:0-15492 GCA_036877575.1 Botia almorhae
CATCGAGGTGTACAGGGGGACTGCCGTCTTGAGCCAGGTGGAGGGAGCCACCCAGCCAGGTGGTGGCTTTCCCTTTGAGTCAGAGTTCAAACACCTGGCAGCATCAAATCTGACTCTGGAGCAACATCTCTACGGAGACTGCAGAGAGACACTAAGGAATGGCTCTCACTTCACAGGAGTCAGTGTGGAGGAACGACCCAAAGGAGAAGCCGCCAAGCCTGAGCCAGCGCGCGCCAGAGAGCCAGACAACTCGCAGGAAGCCGAAAGGTTTCCAGAAAGCCCAGAGAGAGTGGCCAGCGTGCTCGCCCTCAACCCAGCCAGCAAGAAGGGAGAGAGAGAGCGGGTCACCAGCAGCCCAGTGCCACAGAAAGAGGAACAGAACTGACAGAGACCACGTAAAGAGGACCAGTGACTTCCTCAACCTCATGTTATTACAAACTGTCTGCAGCTTCTCACACCAAAAAGGATCACTATCAAAATGGCTTCCGTGCCACAGAACATCCCATAAACGCTGCATGATCAAGGGAACTGAACATGTAACATTTTTTCATGATAGCTCAAAGAATCTCTGCATCAAGTATAAGAAATTGTAAGAGTCTTATATGCAGTCATTTAGCATACTGTACGTAAATACAGCCACATATTAAAGGCCAGTACATAACGGCGGTCTGCAAAGGGATTTTGTTTCCTTTTTTTATAAGTGCATGTGATGCATAAGCTGTGGCATTTCTGACTAAATACTCTCGCCAAATACAGAAACAGATCGTGGACTGCTGCATGGCCAAACAAGTGAAGCTCTCAAGTGACTCTCTATAATATAACACAACTTACATGCTTCACAAACGTGCTGCTTTCGGGCTCCAGCAGGAGGGAGGGACTGTATATAAGCTGGCGTTGGGACTGCTGAGTTCAGTAAAGTGAAGTGAAAACAGTTCTCCAGAGGGTTTGCTGGACTCAGGTTGTCCCTCTCAAGCTTTTTAATCTCACTGTTGTTCTCAAGCTGCTGTATAGTAAACGCTTGTCTGTTTTTTTGCATATCAGCTGGACTGGACATTTGAAACAAGATTGTATCATTGTTTTTTGGAAGTGAAATAAAGGAAAGGATTATTTTGAGGGATAACTAAGTGCTGATCTTTTTTAATTATGTTTGATCAAATAGGATCTTAGAATATTTACAATGTTAATCTGTTTAATGTAGATAAAAACACAAACTGAGACCTATATACACAGAGATTGGTCATGATTACAATACAGAACCTTATCATGTTCCCATTATATATGTCTTCACATATGAAATATTAAAATATTAACTCTCAAGTCTTCATTGAGCAATGACTAAATCCTGCACCCTGGTGATGTCCTCATTTCTGTGTATGAAGTTTAAATGCCTTTTGTCAATTTAAAGGTGAAGTGTGTAATTTCTGCACCACCATTGTCACTAAATGTGACTGTTTTTAAACCTTTTTTCCAAAGACCACTCCCCTCCATCCTCCATTGGTCAGAACAACAGGAAGTCCTGACCCAAAGTCATGCCATTGGTTGATCCAATGTTGCTATGCTGGACTGATCAGGATGCTCAAATTCAGCAGAGCATTGATGATCATTTTTTTAGGATATTTAGCCTGCTAATGGCTTGTTTCAGCAAACAATGTTGAGTTGGGGTATTTTCGTGTGGAATACCCTTTCATAGAAATACCACAGGATATTTTAAATGTTATAGAGTTTAATAGGTACTGCATGGCAGAAATGACACAGATAGTTACGGGCTGATAGCTTATCTAACTCATTTGCTTATCTGTGTTACACAAAACATCTCAAATACAACACAGACTTTTCTCTGAGGCCTCACACATTTTATACTTTATATGACTGAATGCTGTTCTGTCTGTTCGCCCAACAGGCAGATTACTTTCTCCCGGTTCTGCAAAAGAAACAACATTCTTTGTGAAATAGCATTCACATGCATTATTATTTGTAGGCAGACAGTCACCTCTGATGGTGTCTGAAAGGTAAGCAGCCTGTTTTGCATATGTTGTGATGATCTTCAGAAAACTTCTGCTTCTCCAGATGTTCCCTGCTGCTCCAGAAATCACGGACAGCGTGACACTTCTCGCTGTTTTTTAGCTGCTCGTTCTCCAGCCGAAAGAGATTCCAAATAAAACGTCTACTTGGAGGAGACAGAAATAATGAATGATCAACCAAATCAATCGTTGCAATAATGAATATATAACTATTCCTCATAACATCCTAAAACGTGCTCAACAGTTCTCCCAGAGTCAGCGTGCAACCTTTATGAAATGAAATGAGGAATTGTCACTCGTGTACAAACACGACCTGTGACTGAGCTCTGACCTGAGGACCTCCAGGGGTGTGAGAAGGACACTTGCTGTGGCAGCTGCAGCTGAATACTTCATCTGAGCTAGAAGAATATTTATAGCCCAGGAGACTCGTAACAGAACATCCAGCAGCATAGCTGCATAATAATAGATCTGAAAGAGCAGAACTCTCAGACTTTAACACAGATTTAATCACCATTTCTACGCAATAACAAAAACTCCAGAGCGCGGCGTAACTAGAGAGATGATATTTCTTATAAGAACAGCAAAACAGACGGATCTCGTTTTAGTTCGTTTTAATGCTTGTTTTGTCATCATTTCTAGTCATCTTGAGGCCCCCTAGTGGCCCTTCAAGTGCTTATTTAAGAGCCCTTTGAATAAAATCACATGAAATAAAAGCACATCGGGCCAGTTTACTATTCACCTGATGGGAGAACACCAACTCCTCCTTCAGCAGACCGTTTCCCTGAAGCAGTCCCCAGTCCATCCTTAAATCCCAGCTCACTGTAATTACAACCCCCATACAGGTAGCCACAGCCCACGTATACAGGTAGAACTTCACCTCCACCACCAAGGCAGAGCTCTCTATAACACAAACACACCCAGACTGAGCACCAGTCACCCTTCACTGCAGTCATGTGGATCACTGACATGATCGCTGGATGGGATTTTTGAACTATAATCGTTTTGGATCCTGCTTTGTAGGAACCTGCACAGATGGGATATTTGTTCTTAAAATATTTGCGTTCCGCTGAAGAAAGGAAGTGCTGTATGTCTGGGATGGCATGAGGGGGAGTTAATGATGAGGGAATTTTTATTTTGTGGTGAACAATTACTTAAACAAGTTGTGACACAGCTGGTCTTAACATGGCGACCACCACACCTGGACATCTCATGTTCGGTATGTCTGGGCACAGATATTCATCTTTAGCTTTGTGAGTATATTTCATTTTAAAGACATTATACGTTTTGTAAATGTTTTTTTAAGTTGGAACATTACACTTTTAGTATATTGTATGTGAATGTAAATAATAATTAAAAACATTGTAAAACACTGTATTTGGTTGTGTACCTCTAGCCATGTTGTAGAGGCCAGCGAAAGTGACCATAAGAAACACAGTGAAGTATTTCCCTGCATTCAGGAGATGGAGCATGTGACCCGTGTCCCAGAAGCACCTGAGACACTGAGCCAGTCTGAGCCATGGTGGAAAACACTGGATGAGGCAAGTGACAGCTATGCTGTGCCATCCACAATCCAAACTCACTGGAACAAACAGGAGAAAACAAAAGCAAAACAAGGTAAACTGAGGTTACACCTAAACACACGACATACATTGAAAACTCATGCTTTATAGTAAGTATAATAATTATAATAAATGTCATCCAGTCTTTTGGGTTTTTTTCATAGGAGAGACAGGCAGGGGCCAGCAATTACTCTGGGGTGGCACAGAAAACATACAAACAAAGAATTCACAAATTGAATTTACAAATTCAAAGTATTTTAGATGCGTAAAATATTGCTACAATTACAACAATGACATTTTAATTAAAACATCACCAAAATAATTGAAAATGGTTATAAATTACTTTAGCCCCATATTGTTCCGAACTATTTAATGAAATAAAACTAATGAATTCTGTTTCAAAGTAATTTTTAAATACTTTTTCTGCTGCGACGACAAGTTTAAAAGGAGCACAAAAGTAAAGCAGTTATGTACTAAGTATAATTGACTTTAAGCACAAAATGAAAATTTTAGCAAACTCAAGGGTTTTCAAAACCCTTGACAATACCATCCAATACCATAAGCAACTACAATCATTGTTAGATTCTACAATAACTGTAGTTTAATGCAGTGACATTTACAGAAACTCTCGCATTATTAATAGCAAAACACATGAGCGTAAATCAAGTCAATCTGTCTTAATCTCAAACGAGTTACTGATTACTGATGAGTCACGAGTGGGGTGGCACATGTGTTCATTGTGGCCCTTGGCTCCGCCCCTGATTCAGGATTGGAACCAAGGGGGTCTTTTATCAACCTGAGATTTTTTTTATTGCAATAACAAGTGAATAACCTCAAATATTTTAATTGTGAGAGAAAAGACAGCAGAGTGATACAGTAAACATTTTAGTACTGGTTAAAATGACTCGCAGTGGTGAGTTAACAGTTTTAACTGACCTCAGAATGTTGCGACTATCCAAACACAATCAAATATTCCAAACAACCAAATATAATATAATAATATAAGACGTACAAATACAGTAACTGTGGTTAGGAATGTGTCTTGCTTACCTGCGTATTGAGAGTTGCCAGACCACATATCTTGCCAGCTGATCTGACAGGTGTAGAAGCACAGCAGATCCCTCAAGCCAAGGAACAGAGGGCTAAGGCTGTTGAATTGGTCAGCCAGCCAACATTCTGCAAAGCCCACAGGCTGGAAAGGAGCTGCCAGACCCTTACACTGCAATATTTTTTATTTTAATGCATGTGAATAGTGTATACATTTAATGCATTGCTGATACAGTTTGTACTACTAGTACATTTTGACTGGAAAGATAGCAAGGCACCAAAAGTCAAGTATTAAAAATAATTACTAAACATTACGCATTCACTTTGCCACACAAGCACGTATTGATGTTAGATGATCAATTAAACTGAAGTATAATTATGCTATTGTCTGAATTGTAATAATGCTAACATTGTTATATTATCAAGTTTTATAAAGACTAAGTATATGGTCTCAAAATAACATGCCTAGGATAAAAGTGTCTGCATTTTATGTATTCATATAGGAACATATAAGAATCTTGACATATAGGAATTTTGACATATAGGAATCTTCCTTCCAAAATGTGTGTAAGTGGAAATTCCATATGCCAATAAAGAATGAGCTTCTAAGATCGCCAAACTTCATTTACTTTAATAGTATCCAACATTTGTTTTTCCTCTGTGTTACTGTGCATTTATTTAAAAGCATTTAGCTTTTCCTGACATTTATTTTGTGTTCCTTCAGAAGTTATTACACAAGAAACTGTGAGAATGTTCATTAAATTGCAATTGCATGAAGACAAATCATTTTTATGTGCAGTCACATTAAAGTGATGAAAACATATATATAGGAACTGTACTTATTACCTTTTTCTATTTAAAATAACACATTGTATGTATATAATGTTATGCTATATGATTTATTTAGTAGTCATTACATAAAGATAACATTTGATCTTACACAGATATCGCAACACAATCTATTTACATCTATGCATTTATGCAGACACTTTAATCCAATCGATTTACAGGACATTAAAGCTGTGTGTTTTGAGCATGGCTTTCCCTTTGATTCGAACCCATGACCCTGGCATTCCTAGCAACATGCTCTTCTAAAGCTTATCTACAATAAAGCTGTTGAAATTCCAAAGTCTAAGAGGTGCTGACATCTTAACACTCAGCGCTAAGCGGCTGTATCGTACCATGGTAACTGTGAGCCATCGGCGAGCTGGAGCGTAAAACATAGAGAGAGGGTTTAGCAGCAGAAACAGGAGGAAACTATGAAAGAGCAGAGGGTGGAGCTGCTGGGGGACTGACAGCACAGGAGGATGGAGGCTGGCCAGCACACTGGTGCACCAACACACGGTCAGACCCCCCGCCATCTGCAGCACAGGTGAAATATTTTAGGCCTTAGGGACAGTCATCTCAAACTATCATCGGGAGAAATGCTTTAATAAGTGATTTCAGTATTGCTCACCTCAAAAATATGGGAGTATGAGAGATGCTCTCTGGGATCCAGTCCAAGGATGAGCGAGTGATTTATTGCTGATGTGCTATAACAGTACAGGTTCAGTCCAATCAGGAAGAGAAACTCAATAAGCAGGAAACTTCCCTTGTAGAGCTGCAGCTGAGGTCCCAGCAGCTCCAGGTCTGTTTCACTTAAAACTTTCAAGGCAAGTTAACAATGGTTACCTAATTTGCATATAATCGTCAAAAAATCTAGGAAGATAATGGGGGGAAAATATACGAAAATAGCTCATAAATATATAGATCTATGTAATGTAATACCATTTTCTGTACGCAGCATATATTACTACAAAGCCGACTTCTACATTTTTTCATCTGGCGGAACTTGCGGTGCATTCAAGAAATTCATTCAATCAAGTTTGTTCACGATCTTTGCGTTTCTAGCGTCAGACTCAATGCTAATCCAGCCGACATCAGTGTAAGCATTTTTAACATTGTTGGCGTTTGTTTACAGTAACGGGGAAATAAATAATAGGCTTTACTGACCTCTGAAAGCAATAATTGTAAGTAGGGTGAGGATGAGACCGAAGGAGAAGCCAATTCGAAATGTCACCCATTGACCGACCGTCTTTGTACAGAAGAAAACATTTCAGATGATTAAATCAATGCTGTTTCATATATTCTTTTATTTTAATGGCTGTGTCTCAAAAAGAGAGATAGACTCTCAGACGCTGTCTGATATTTAATTGGTCATTATTGATTGTTTGGTATACAGTTTGTGCTGATTCAGAGACATGAGTTGTAACAGGAGGGATTCACAGACGAGGATCTCCACTCTTACCGAGGTTGAGGCCATTGGTGGTACTTTAAGCCTTTTCATTGCTCTGATTTTGTCACCCCACTCCAGCTGAATCATGAAGATCTATGGAAGTACATTCAGATACCCTCAGACTGAACTGTAATGAACTACTGGAACACTCGATACAGTTACTATAGGTGCTACATCCTCACCTCCAGTTTGGACATGAGATGTTCACATTTGCTTCTGTCTGTGTTGAGCAGAGATGTGTCGAGCCTCTCGTATCTCCATGTCATGCCAAAGTCAGCAGCGAACTTTGAGTCGTACAATCTGGTGATCTTGCAGAAACATCTGTAGTTAAATTCCTGGGAAAAAAGTTCCAGCACAATGTATATTGGAGACAGTTCTTGTTATTTTTATGCTATCTGAGTTATTATAGAAAATCTTGAATTTGTAAAACACAGCACATGTTCCAGAGATGACCACCTGGTACTTCTGCAGAAAAGCCAGACTCAGGTAAAGCTCACTGACAGCCATTTTGAGTTCTTTTAGATTGGCGCTTCTTCTTCTTTTCATACGGGGCGAAACATCTGGGCGGCTGATGACACGGGCATCTCCTCGAACCTTAGGTCCAGAATCTTCCTGAGCTATGATCCCAAATGTCGCCAGTCTGCTGTAAGCTTCTGATAGTTTGTCTAATAATATACAAAGATCTTAATATGTAAGCAATTTGTACTGTAGATTTCATATGATCTTCTGCTCTCAGCATTACAGTAAGCACAGTAGAGTGTTCTACCTGAAAAGAAGGTGGTCACCTTGCTCAGCTCCATCTCACAGGTTCTGAAGAACTCTTCTCTTGGTTGCTTTTGATTGTTGTGATCTGCAAATGTAAAACGCTGAACATCTTGTCTTTCCTATACAGGTTATGTATTCTTACTGAGAAGAACCGTTGAAATGGTTTATTTCACTTCTTGAATGCAGTACATTCACTTCAACATCTGAAGGTCTTATTAAACATTCAACTTTTCAGGCTTATTAAAGATTCATTTGACCTGCGTAACCCTTTAATATTGTGAGGATACCTGCAATAGGAAGTCACATGTTTACTCATTTGACAGACGCTTTTATCCAAAGTGACATACGGTAAATTCAAGCTATACATTTTTAACAGCACACGTGTTCTCTGGGAATCGAACCCACACCTTTTGCGCTGCTAACACAATGCTCTACCAGCTGAGCTACTGGAAAACTCTTTCATGCACTTCACTTTACCAGGAATAATTTATGAGATTACAGTACTGTTCTATATGATGGTTTTATTATGCCTGGGCAACGCTGACAACTGCTTAGAATTCTTAAAATCTCAACACAATTTTTTCATTTAAATTCAAAGTGTTAAAAGTGTCAAAATTAACTTTGGCACCACTTAAAAAACTGATTGCAGCAATTAAATCTAAACTTCAGATTTGGTGGGTTGAAATGTTTTGTGTTCGGTGAATGTTACTAACATTTTAATTTGTAGTATAAATGATGCAAACAAGCAAAATACCATGACAACAGTACAATAACAGTGACACTCTCATACCAATAAACTCAGAATCACCAACTGATATTCTTACCATAACAATGCCCATCACACCTGTCTCCTTTAATCAGATCAGTCTTCAGTTTCTGAAAGAAATGATGTTCTCCTTTATTTGCTGATTTGTTTACATTGCAAGTTAAACTTACTACAATGACACAAACATAAAAGATGGTTAAAAACAAAGAACGTCTCCAAGAACGAGCACCCAAACACACCTCATAGCAAACGTATTGCTTCTTCCATTCTGGAATCATTTGGTCTGAAAGTCTCATTTCAGCTGCCTGGTTAGCTGAACCCAATGAGTTTCAAGTGTTGTTCCATATGTGTGTGTAGTAGAAGGTGTGTGCATCTCGTGAATACAGCCATGAAGAGTGGGAGGGGCCGTCACAGTGCAGGAGCACAAAGAATTACTCAACTCATATATAATTCAATGGCACATCTCAGCAATGATAAAACAATAACTGAACATAGTAAAACAGTGTGTGTACGTTTGCTTGTATTTTCTGTATAACCTTCAGGTGCTCAGAAAAGCTTGTCATATGTTTCATCATAACAATTCACAAAACTTCGCCAACTTTATAGTGTCTAAATTTATCTGAGTCCCATTGCAATGTGTAATTATGCAAATATGTTCTGTACGAGATGAGTAATGTGTTTCTTCCTTCGGATGTCCCACAGAGAGTTTTTACATTAAAAATAAAATTAATCTAATTAGAAAAATAAACATCAATTCCTGCACCGATAAAACATATTTCTTTCTTCACAGGTGTTGATCTTGGGACTTTTAATAACGTTTTCATGTTTTGTGTGACATGGGTAGCACACTTCCAGAGGTTTATTATTTATACATTTACACCTTTTCAAGTTCTGACACATATTGGTTCTTTACAGTAATAGTATTCAAACAGAATGGCCAGAGACTCTCAGTAGATAGAAAACATTTAAGATTTCAATTAATTCATAAGAGCAAAAAATGGGACAACCTGGAATAATTTAGAATCAGGTCACTCGGTCCCAACTGAGAGGACACACTCAAAGACGTTTGTATAAATCAGATACAACTCGCCGGTCAAATTCACACCTGGGGATTTCTGAGACAATCTCGTATCTCTCAAGTTTAAATAGTTTAGACAGTCTAGAGCTCGTATCCTGTTGAGGCTTTTTTTGATTTTTAAAGCTTTGACCATGTTTAATCTTTTTTTAGAATTAAGCAAAATTATGACAATAAAACCCAGACGACCGTGTTTATTGTGCCACTGTAAAATGTATTGGACATGCTTGTCTCTGCTTACAGATTCTCCACATTCATAAAGAGAGAATGAAGTACCTGTAACACAACATTTGAAACCAGTTCTTCACAGTTATATTTCAGTCTTAATCTCATAAGATGTACTTGACATGACGTGACATCTTTGCAAATATGTTTTCTGTCATTTCCGTTGTGAACACAATTATTAATTGCAGTTATTAATTTTGTAATTTTCAATTTGATACATTAGAAATTGTATTCAAAGTGCCTTTATAAATGTAATTTTATAGCTACTGTTTAGCTAACTGTCTAAAATGTTTTGTGTTTTAGAAAGCTTTGTGTAAATCGAATGCAAAATAAAATGGGAGTTAATTTGACCTATACTGTATTAATATCTATATTGGTCTATATTATTGATCATTGAATTATATTAGTTACCCTGTTTCCCACATCAAATTGTGTATAACGTTCTGAGATTAGGTGGGTTTGTAAAATAATCTGGCAACCATAACACAACAATTATTTTGCGCATAAAATAATTCACTATTTACTGTATACAACATGACTGACACTCTATGGGTTACCTTATTAAATGATCGCAATATGGTAAATGTCATCTCTCCGGCCTGTCTGTGTATTACTGTAATATGTTTCACGCATTGTTTTTTCCAAAATAACGTAAATTAACAGCAACTTACTGTAAGAAGGTTCTACAGTAAGGCAAAAGTTAGAAATACAGTAAAAATATAGTAAAAGCTACATAGTGAAAATGGTTTATACAGTAAAACATCACCAAAAATACAGCAATAATACTGTGAAGACAACATCAGTCATTTACATTAAATTAAAAGGCAATGTGATCTGTAGCTTGTAAAACTTTGGGCACATACGAAAAACAATATGCCTCAAATATTTCAATAATAAATAAATATGGGTTCATACTGTGTGCACTGACTTCACTTTAGCACACACTGAAAATAAACAGTTCATAAGCCAAAGGCAACATTTTAAGCCAAGTATGCAAAGGCCACATAACGTTTTGTCTTAGAAATGTTAAAATATCCAAATAATAAACAAATCTCAGGACTCTACATGTCTACTATCCAAACAACACACAACGTGTTAAATGTGTCTGGTAACCATCAATAAATACACAAACAATAATTTAAAAAAACTCTGAATCAATAACCCTGTAAATAGTATTTTCACTCATTCATACATCATTTAAATAAGCTGCAAATGCAAACCATTAAAGTTCAGGACAGAAGAGAAGCTCCTTCATGGATCAGTATTTTGGAGGGATGACTACAATAGGCCGCCCATTTCTTGGCTTCCAAATCAGAACCTGGGCGTCGTTGGCATTTGGCTTGACTAAGGCATTTGATGGGATGGGTTCGTTCTGAACTAGGACTTGAGGCTGCTCCTGTATCAGTGGTTCCACAAGCATTGCCCTTTGGCCCAGAGGCTTCTTTGGATCCACTTTAATGGAGAGCTGCATTCTCCAGCAGATGGTTCTGAGTAACACCATCTCACCGGTGGCTTCATTCATGGCCACCAGCCAGGTGGTAAAGCGCTGGTCCCTCTGGATGGAGCTCAGGAGAGGTGGACTGCTGGTGGTGCCCACAGGGATGCTCCAGGTCACACTTGGGCAGAAGTTGTCATTCATGCTGACCGTGAGTTTGGTGCTCTTCTTGGTGGGACCCACAATCGTGTACATTTCAGTGGTACAGCCATACCAAGGATAATTTACTCCATCTGAATCGCTGATCGCCTGGATGTGCCCACATCTGAGATCTGGTAGCTCCCAGCTGGACCTATAGGGAAAGATGAAACTTCATCAATGGGACATAAAGACACAACAACAAATGTCTTCTTAAATACATGCACACTTAATAATAAAGGTGCTTAAAAGGGTTCTTAGCGGTGGTGCCATAAAAAATCATTTTTGGTTCTCAGAAGAACATTTAAGTCTAAGGTTCTTAAAAGAATAATTACGCCTAACCTTTTCATAGCCCTAAGAACCTTAAAGAACCTTTCCCCACTCCATAGAACCTTATGTGCAACAGAAAGGTTCTGTGAAAGTTTACAGCTCTTTGTGGAACCAAACAGCCTGACAAAGAACCTTTTCGGAACCTTTATTGTTAAGAGTGTATATAGCCTCGTGTTAACATTAAACCAAACAAGCACACATGGGTGTAAATGTTTCAAAACAGGAAACTACAAAAGTTCCTCTTAACAGCAATCAATCCTTCCTGTCAATTCCTCGAAAAAGAATGTTAATTTGTCTGTATCGTGAAAACTGTGAATAAATAAAGGCAGAAACAAAGCTGTGGTTCTTTCTTACAGAACTGAGGCTAGTAAATGACAAGCCTTTTGTCCTGCTGGGGGGTGTGTTCCACTTTCCTCCTGTTTAGGAAACAATCCCAGGAAATTGGACCATAAACATCACTAACAAAAACCATCACCAGCATATTTCCCACGTTGCATGCCACCCACATCGCACACAGGAAAGCTGAGATTCCATGTTTGTAACCTTTTCACAGTGTTCTGCTCTGTCAACACATAAGAGCTGCTACTTCACAGAAGACACACAGGCAATAACATTTAACAGTTGACTCACACTCCTTCATTTCCGTAGATATTAAAGAAACCCATCTGATTGCAAGCCTGGATCCAGCCGACAGTCCAGATCTCTTTGCAGGGGATGGGCGGCACCTGAACCTGGGCTGACGCCCTGAAGTAAGGGGTGCGGTACCTCAGAACCACATTGGACGATTCGTCGATGACGGTCGGGCTGGGATCAATGGAGGCGTGCAGCTCCAGAACGGTGATGTTTTCCTGAAAACTTGGTTTCCGTTTTACACTCTGAATGCATCCCATCGTGAAGACTTTCAGCAGAAACACCCATCAGGATCCAATAAAACAATGTTTATTATGGCAGAAATGGGCCCGGCTCTCTCGTCACAGCGCTAGGACATGATTTTTGATATGCCAACAACAAGAAGGACATTGCAGTGCCCATCTATCAAACACTCAAGGTTGGATTTCTAAGAGATCTTATTTAAGAAAAACATTCTATATATTGACACTTGCAGGTAAATATACTGTCATTCCTCAATGTAAACTTTACTTCTTAAACAGAGCTCATATTTAAAAATATTACATGACACATTCATACTTAAATGATAATAAATGTCGATGAACGTTGTAAATATGCAACATGATAATTGATCATAATGTCAGCTCATACACGCCTTTGATACATGATAAAACACGTCTAAGTGACACCTGTTAGGTTCCGTCCAACTGTGCGGCATTACGGCTAGTTATGCGATTGCAGTTGCTCCATAATTGAGACGGTCCAATAGGACAGAAAACGTTTAAAGACCAACCCACATTACTTGGTAAAGTGTAAATCCATACAGTCAAGTTAAAACCCGACCTTCACGCTTCTTCTTCTGCCATAACTTGAGAGCAGAATTTCTGGTGTCAGGAATAATAGCGGCTTTCTTAATTTCCACGTCATGTTTGGGAGAGATTTAAGTGCCGTGACCAGTCGGGTTACTTCGGTTCGCCCTTGCTCTTTTAAAGGGTAGTCAGGTTCCTCTCGTGTAATACAATACTTCTGCTGTTGCTTTTTTTAACCAAGCGGCTTAGAATTAGACTTCCCTTCCCGAGGAGGTTTTGCATCCTGGGTATTGTAGTTTTTTTATTGTAGCAGAGTACTGACACGTTCAATAGCCAAAATACCTTCGGTCCTATTTTACATTAGGTGTCTTTAACTACTATGTAATAAAATGTATTTAATATAACTATTATTTACGCGTTGTTCATTGTACTTACATTTGCAGTATCTGCATGTAATTACACGATTAGCCCTGAACCCACCCAGAACAGCACGTGTCCACACAATAAGCGCAATATATTAAATGATTTTTGTCTTATGTAAGTACACAGTAGTTGAAGACGTCTAATATAAAGTGGGACTCAAATACAGTGTATTATCAGTACCAGTGGCCATTGTGCTAGAAACATAACAGTCAAAAGTTATTTGTATAGACGGGTTGATTTATTAGGTATCCATACATTACACAATAAAAAAACAAGATTTATCCCGACACATTTTGTTTTTCGAACACTAAGGCGTTTAAAAACGATATAAAATGTCTTAATATGCAAAAATGTCTATAAAAAGCAAACTAAAAAACGAAATATGCACTGAACATGGAAATGATAAAATAATTTTAACCCCTGCATCGCTGTACTCCCGCTATATTAGCATTTGTTATACAGAGTCAGTCTTAAGTACAATAATTTTTGTTTTGTAATTTAATTGTTTTGCAATGTTCAATGTCGGTTGTTTGTCTGGATTTTAACAGTGCAAAATGTTAAACGAACATGTCGATGCGTCTCGGGTATCCAGCGCGGCTGGTATGTCTATTTATAGTCTAACTGGAATAGAAGTCGCAACACTAAGAACAGAGCAAGACTGGGAATGGACTTGGTAGACCGCTCGCTGACTCTAAAACCCATTTAGACTGAGAGTCCGTAGAAAACCAAGATGCCCGCGAACCAGACCCGATCGAGGGCAAGCCATCGTAACAATGTGCTAAACAGACCAGAGTTTATGTCTCTAAATCAGCCTCTGAAGAGCAGTAACGCTGAACCCCGCGGAGGTGCGCGGAGGCCGTCGCAGAGACACCAGCAGTGTCAGCACCAGCAGAGCGAAAATGCGCAGCACGAGTCGCCCGAGAACAACAAAGAAAGAAAGGAGATGCCAGAGGAAGACTGCATGCAGCTGAATCCGTCATTTAAAGGAATCGCTATGAACTCTCTTCTGGCCATAGATATCTGCATGTCCAAGAGGCTCGGCGTGTGCGCACACACGACGTCGTCTTGGGGAAGCGTGCGCTCTATGGTCAAGCTGCTTGCGCTGACGGGTCATGGCATCCCGTGGATTTTCGGCACGATCGTTTGTCTCACAAGAAGCAACACGTTGGCAGGTCAAGAGGTTTTGGTCAATTTGCTGCTAGGTGAGTTTTAACGCATTTCTGTTGTATGCAAAATACTGATGCTGTAAATTGCCATCTGGGGAATGTCTCTACCCTTCGACACGGTACCTCTAAAAATGTGGGTCGCTATGTAAACATTACTATTTTGGTCCGACACATGCTGAGGTGAACCCGAGCAGTCTATCACAAACGTGACACGTGACATGAAAAATGAAATAAATCTTTATATAGACTTCTTACGGTGAAGTAAAATAATCACATTAAATTCAGGGTAGTTCACGTCAGGATCTTTCCAGTTTTGTTGGATCTTTTCATGGTACTGAAATTGCACAAATTTTGTTTGGAAGATGGAAAATTATATCATTGTATTGCGCGCCCCTTTTTGTATATATTTCTGGGATTAGAAATAACATAGATTTTCTACATTGAAAAGAAATGAAAAGAATCAGCACCAGCGAGACTGTCCATCGTGTGCAGTTGTTCATAATGATAAGCACGGATAGTTTTGAGATGAGTGCTCACAACATGTCAAAGCAGAGAGCGTATTCTCATAAGGATGCTGTTGGGTTTGTAGGTCAGTGGATGGGGGAATACAGATGTGCTCTGACCGTCAGATACATGTGACTGGTTCATTACACGCTAAAATACAATATACATTTTTAAACCAACTTTTTAATTATAACTTAACCAAGAATATCCTTTATTTCACTATCCTTTAATATCACTCTCATGGTCACAATTTTAACTTTGATTTTCATGTGTTTTTTCTGTCTA
>JAZGTJ010012874.1:0-15492 GCA_036877575.1 Botia almorhae
GGGTCTCTTCAGCACAGCAGATGGCTAAAGCACCAGTCATCCACCGTTATTAAGACCAACAGCGTCCCTGCAGCTCTGAGTACAATCAACACCTCTCTCTCTCTCTCTCTCTCTCTCTCGCAACTTTCCACTCACCTCAGACAATCTGCTTCGACTCCGGCACTCTGCGAGCGCTGGCGCAGGTGGCACGAGGTGTTAGCGGTCGTTTACCCAGAATGTTTGCGACTAAAACGCATCTCACACAGAGCGATCAGCCCACGTTCGTCTTTCTCTCTCGGGTTACCGGGTTTCCTCCTCGGCACCCGGCGCTAAATCCATTAAAATGCTAAATCAATGCGACATTAAGTGATCTTTGCATAAAAGCAGACCGCTAGCGGCGCTTAGACATGTTTAAAGTAGAACGCATCAGACAGAAAGTTCCAGAAGCCCGTAATTTGCGCTCATAAGACGAGGGAGAGAGAACAGCAGAGGTAGCTAAAGTTCACGCGCTATCAGGCTTTATTTTTAAAACGTCGACTCGTTCTCTCTCTCTCGTGGGAATTTTTAAATGGATCTAAATGCTAAACAGCCCCCCAAGAACATTTACAGAAACATACATAACTTATTAAGATACGAGAAGCAGGAGACTCAGAAACACAGAGTTAACAGTGCTAATAGAAGGAGTTTAATGTAAGTCAAGTCTCTGGTGTGTACGCCTCATACAGAAGGGAGAGAACTCTAATAAACACTGAGGTATGGAGATCCATTACACACAGGACGAGCAGCGCTGTGGGACGGTTTCAGATTACACCACACAGCGAGAAATCATTAGCATCCGGTTGGAATCATGTGGTGGGTCGTGTCATGTCCTCGCTCGCGGACGCAACGAGAGCCACTTAAACCTCACTGACCACAGCTGGAGATAAAGTTAAAGTGGTTACACGCGGCCTTCTGTTCCAGGACAAATACGCTTTTTATCTTTTAGTACAAAATGTGAAAATCTGAAATTTACCTGAGGCGCAACACTGCATGTGATATAACGGCTTGTTTTTAAAGTGGATTTCTTGAACGTGTGTTTTTCCTTGTGAAGATATCATGTAATATAAAAAACATATAATTATAATGTATTTCTATAAACAAATACAAGTAAAAAAATAACAAGTATACGCTATAAAAGAAACGCTTTAGTGTAGTTGCGCAGTGTTGCGCCTCAGCTAAAGGTGTAAAGAGTCCACCAGCAGCACGCAGCGGTGGTCACCTGCGGAGCTGAAGGTCAGTGACCTACACGTGTATCAGACTGACAATGCTGCTAAATAACATCCCACGACCTGCTCTGTCAATCTAACACAACAGTCACTTCAAATCACTTGAGAACACAACCCAAAACAAAACCAGAGTAAACAGCTTCATAGGAGGAGCAGCAAACTGCAGCAGATATAAATGAATAACATGTCGACAGATGGTTCATTCAGAACAAAACGCTGACGTAACGCCGCGTCGAAGGAGACCAATTATGGTGCGCGAAACAGACAAGCGATTTATCAGTGCTGTTACTCTGGCACATAACGACTGTTTCGTTAATAAAAACAAATGCGCAAAATGAAGCGTCAGGCTGAAATAAACTCGCCGATGTTTCCTGAGGAATCCCGTGCGACGGGCTCTGCTAACCCCTCACAAACCGAGAGCTTTAAACGCGCTTTCTGTCGTCGGCTCCGTTGACTTCATCAACAACAGACCTGTGGCCTCAACAGCCAATTAAAGGAAAGAAAGGGAAGGAAAGTCTTGGGTGTTTATTTACCTGAAAACCCTCCTGTGAATCCAGGCCATTAAAAGAGGATCGCAGCATCAGCTTAGATCAGAGCATAGATAAATAACGGCTTTCGGAGGCTTCGGTAAAACACGCACACACACACATTCCCCTTTTAGGCATCGTGCTGCTCCACACGGACACATGTTTTGAGTCGTGCTTCACCATATATATTTATCATATATATTTGTATCTATTTAAAATAACATGCACTGATGGGTCATACACAGCGAGGCCAGGAATGTGAATTGAGAAAGTGTACATAGTCAATGTTGATGTGACGTTTACTTTAATATAGATTATAGAACAATTTAGTTTCCAAAGACTTCAGAGTTGACCTACGAAACGCCCCACACTGTGCAGCGGGGTCAAAGGTGACAGGTGGAATGAGGGTAATGTTTTCTGTTTCCTGTTGCCCGACCCCGAATCAGATAAACGACTGTATTTTATGCACGCACAGCTGTGTGTTTGTGTCTGACTGGGAAAGAAAAAGTCTTGCCGCTTTACTGGTTTTATTTATACCTGTCGCTCCCAGGAAATGTGTGTGTGTGTGTGGGGGCCACCTGCTTGCAAATTCGCTATAAATTTAATGATTACTTCAGTTCATCTTGGCTTTCCATCCTGTCAGTTTGAATCAGTGTGTGTGTGTGTGTATGTGACAACCGAACCTCAGCTTTCGGCCATATTTTTCATTGTTTGAAGTGTGTGTTGGTTACTGCTTTTTATATTTACTATATAATTATGACTTGCTTATTCTGCGGGCTCTTTAGGTATCACAAACACAATACAGTAAATCTGTTTGGCATGAAAGCATCTGCCAGGGGCATAAATGCAGAAGCAAATGCAAATGTGTGTGTGTGTGTTTTCTGCAGGTAATGTGCCTCACAGAATGCTGGGAAACTATTCTGTCTGTGTCTGAATGTAGGTCAGCTAACAGTACAGGCCATCCATTCCTGTGTCCTACTTCTAGATGTGCGCACACATTGTGGTTCTACCTCTCATTTGAGCCAGTCTTCCTCCCAAGAGCATAAAAACAGAGAGAGAGAGAGAAAGTGAGAAAGAAAACACAATTAGAATGAATGAGTGAATGGTAGAAAGCAACAGAACTCATCCCTCAAAGGAGTACGCGTACACACACACACACACACACACACACATACTGGGAAATTCCATAGACATTTTTTTGAGCTATACAAACTGTATATTCTATCCCACCTACACTATGACTACACTAGTCCCCCCACAAGGTACAAATATATTGGTATTATACTATACTTGTGGTGATATTTGGTCACCATAACATAGTGAATACCAGGACCACACACACACATATCCTGTGCTGGTCAGGTTCATCATCAGCGTGTGTGTGCTGTAAATCATGTGGAAGAAAACTTATGTTGAAACTAAAGCCAAATGCTGTTTTCTGTAAATACATGAATCTAAAAGCAGTAACTCGGAGCAAACATCTGTTTATGAAAATGCTCTTTTTTTCCTGCTGTATGATGTGCCTTTTATTTCCAACTCCAATTCCACAAGAATAAATCTCCACTGGAAAAGCCAAACCCCTGCTGTACATATCCGAAACCCCCCAGATTCCCATCTGACATCTCCGTTCCACCACAGCACAAAGACTTCCACGGGCACCAGTAAAGAAGCATGGAATGATCGGGATTCTCGCCAAATGCACATTCAGACTTCTGATGAGGTTCTTTTGGGTTGGAAGCCCTTTTCAATACACTGCTTT
Organism: Botia almorhae; assembly: GCA_036877575.1. Taxonomy (NCBI): domain Eukaryota; kingdom Metazoa; phylum Chordata; class Actinopteri; order Cypriniformes; family Botiidae; genus Botia; species Botia almorhae. The sequence continues at coordinate 3,531 of JAZGTJ010012874.1, forward strand.
GTGAAGTTTGCTGGCGGATACAGATATCGTACATGTTTATTCATTTGAGACGAGAAGTCGATTTGAATAGAACACAATATGTCATAGATTATCAATGGAACAAAAAGGAAAAGACGAACAGAAACCGGATTGACTCCGAATTAGAGGAACAGACGGAATTGAGAAAGACGAGGATGTTTCTGAGGCCATGGAGGGGAGGAAAGAAGAAGAGAGGAGGTGCGAGAAAGGAGAAGAGAATAGGAGGGCGAACAGATTTCTCCGTTTGTGAATTCACTCTTCCTGTAATTGCATTAGAATTTCAATGGTGCTTTTGAAAGGGCCCAGAATGGGAGCAAACTCTTCAGATGAATCAGACAGCGGTGAACATTTAAAGTGAATCACACGCGAGTCATAAAGCAGCATTGATTAAACTTAATTAGGCTTTCGGTGGGCACTCAGACTAGACTGTGTGCGGGCGAGTGATGTAGCTTTTTAAAAGCCACACAATGGATCAGTTCATCTGTAATGAAGAACATGGATGGTACCACTTGTATTTGTTCAGTGAAGAGACTCGGATAAAGGGAAGTGATAGTATTTAAGAGTCGTTAGTTTACATGGGTTCGTAATAAGACTCCTCTTAAACAAAACTGACTGGAATTTATTACGGCAGCGGACGGCCACGCAGTGCAAATTAGAGCATGAAAACCAAAATTAATTCCATCTTGGATGACCGGGCTTCATCAGAACAACCACTTACGCAAACACGCGCTCCCAGGAGATCGACGAGATGCCACTGGATGTTTGAAATCGTAACTGTGCTGCGTTCTCAGCTCGCTGGGTTTGAGCGGATTCCCAGTGGAGTGTAATTGGTATAATTCGTTGTATTAATCAAACCGACGAGTGGCAGAATCGCGAGGTGCTCCAGTCTGCAGCTCAGCAGAGCCTCTGGAATGCGGCCAGAAGGAATTAGCTTCACTGCAAAGCTCAGTGTCTCTCTTACATAAAGCCCTTTGTTTATTTATTCGTTTAACCTGACACTTCTTATAGAGAGAGATTAGTCAACACATCTCACACGCGCACACGCACACACACACACAAGTTTATAATACACACTCCGGCCTCTTCTCGTTCTCAGAAATTCAGTCACACAAAGAAAGTATTACATCCACAATATCATCAAAGGAAAATTACTAAATAAAAACTATGAGCTAAAACATGTACTTCAGAGTGGACATTTGAAATTAGACTATTACAATGACACGTGATTACAAGTTAAAATGGCCACGTTTTTTGTAATTACTGTTGCTAAACGCTAACGTTAATGCGATTTGAGAGCTACAGCGGGAAAATTAGCTACTCGTCAGAGCTCTCCATGATGTATGAAAGGCTGAGCGGTTCCAGAGCACCACTGACGTGACGTTCCAGGAATTCACGCTTCCCTACAAAGCATGGCACATTACTGACAGGAAGAGATCAACGGTACGAGACAAAGAAATGTGAATTCGCTTGAGTGCCTTCAGCCGTGCTACGTGTGGGCTTTAAATGTCAACTCTGTCAGGGATCACACTGTCTCTTTCCCAGAACAGAAGAAGAAAAAACATCTCTCGCTGTTTCTCATATGTGTTAAAGACAAGTGGAGCCCGAGAGTGGAGCCCACAGCAGACAGACAGGAGACAATTCCAGTGAATTATTAACAAAACAGTTAAACTAGACTACTAAATTTATTAATGACACCGATATGGGTGGGAGAGAAAGATCAGCCACTTCGACGTCCCAGCGTCCTGTTGTCATGGAAACCGCATCCCTCCAGCTCTAGACACTGCAACTTTTAAGACTGTTCTTTGCGTTTGTGTTATATTCTGACCTTTGGTTGGCAGTTTTGTCTATGTGTGTTAGCTTTAAACCTCTCTCTATCCTACAAATTCACTTTTGTGTGGATATATGCATTTACAGTCCTTTTCCTGCTGGACGAACTGACCGGGAAATCTTTATTACTGTGCCCTTAACCAACCAAATTCTTTAAACTGAGAATATTCCCTCCCACCTGCAGCTAGGCAGTAGCAAAGCATGCACTTGACTGATCATTTTATAGGGTCTTTCATAAATCTACACGCTTTAATGGCTGCTAGTCTACCGAGAACACAATACACACACACAAACCAACAAATGAAGTGTTGAAATCATCAAGAGACTAACACAACAAACAAACAAAAACAAACCTGATGTATGATTAGCAGAGATCCTGTCCTCCTGCGATTCTCTCTCTGTCTCCACATACACACACACTCCAAGCTAAATTACAGCCAGGTGAAAATGCTGAACAAGTCCTGAGCTGCACGCCGCCTCTCAGGTTCAGCAATTAGCACTCAAGAGGGACATTTCTGATAATTAATTCTGAATGTGTAATTAGTGAGAAAAACTGGGAATTTTGAGGAAGAGGTGAGTGAGTGAGTGAGAGAGAGAGAGAGAGACAGAGGGGGTAGCGTGTATTGACAGCTCATTTGTGCATCAGACAGGCAGTATTCTATGCATATGGCACAACTATAATGGCAAGATCTGGTTGATCCTGGCTAGCTGATACACAACATGCTACGATGCTATATACGCAGGAAGCTATGACCTTGAAATTCCTTGGAGGAAAAGTTTTTAGTCATTTCGTGCATGGATTTGAAAATAAAAAGAAGTGCCAAAAATATAAAAAGTAGTGGTTGGGAAGAAGTGGGCAGCTGGCTGGATATCTAAAGTATGCGAGGTTCATTGCATCAAACCTTTGAAAGTGTTTCAGGAGTTTTCTTTGAAGCACTTTGTAGCACGTGAACAAGATATCTTTGCGCATACTTGTACATTCCACTTTGTTCTCAGATTGGTGTTTGGCTTCAGAGTTGCCTGCTGCTAAATGTCAACGAAAAACAAACGATGGGCAGTCATATTTACAAGCTACTGGGTTGATGCAGTAGACCTAATCGCTGGATCTGCCAAAGTTCCTCAGGTGAGGGAAATCAAATATTTAAAAAGATGCTTGAGGGACTGTGTAGCAAGCAAACTAAATCTCCACAAACAGATCCTTAAATTTCATTGAGTTACATTGGTGAAATAAATTGCATGTATTCATTTTGGACAAACAGAATTTCTAGCAAACTTCTCACATTAATTCTACATGCCTTTTTTGGGACCAGCTACAGACTTTCATTGTAGAATTAACTATTTTACTCACTCTCTGCCTCGTTCATTCTCAAACGGCAGCTCTTGGCCACAATAACCTGCAAAGTGGACCATACTTCACCCAAATGCTCTGTCTGTACAAACACCACTGTAGACTACACACGTATAAAACTATATAAGATTGTTCCCATAACCATTACATTCATATTCTTTACATTCATATCCTCAAGAGATCCAGTCCTGTGAAATCATCCTGGTACTCATCAAACCCTTCTGCACCATCACGATCTCTGTCTCTCTCTAGATTTATTTCCAAATGGGCTTGCGTGTCAAAGCCCTCATTATCTCCTCTACTGTTAACAAGGCTTTTCATTAGACCGACCTGCTCTCTCTCTCTCTCTCTCTCTCTCAAACACACACACACACACACACACTGTTACCATACCACACGCTGTTGTCACTTTAAGCTCTGGACGTCTTTATCAGCTTCNCTCTCTCTCAAACACACACACACACACACACACACACACACTGTTACCATACCACACGCTGTTGTCACTTTAAGCTCTGGACGTCTTTATCAGCTTCAGCAAGGAAGCTATTGGAGTGGAGACCCCTGCAACTGACGTCTTATCACTGACGTCTTATTCCTCTGTGTAAAAATAGAACATGTGTGTGTGTGGTTTGCATCCATCATGCTGTCTCATGACAATCACACAGCACAGAAATCTCTCTGTGTGTAATGAGCTGACTCTGCTGTGACAGAACACACTACGCACACATGCTCAGATGTTAATGGTGATTTATGCTGTGAAGGCAGGTATTTCATAAAAGCACATATTAGTTGTGTGTGTGTGTTGGTAGTTCAATCATATTGAATTGCACAATGGCTTTCCATTTGTTTGCCTTCAACAGCATGTTGTCAACGTCTTAAATATTTCTAGACGTGTTTTATTACTTTGAAATTCAATTGGTGTGAAAATGGTTCTTGAACACAGTGGGTTTGTGTCTTCTGTATGGGGAAATGTCATGCGTTTTTCTTCTGAAATACAGTTTGATGTACCGTGCAGACATACTACAACACAAAGTTCTGTTCCCAGTATACCACAGAATTAAAGTATTACATCCACAGTTCAGCAACGTCTGCCTACGGCCAAAGTTGCACTGTACTGTTTGTACCGAACGAACAATTTTTAGGTTGTAAGAACATGTCCTAACGTTACCATTAAGTAACAAAAAGATTAAGAAATTATTTTGCATGTTCTAGGGACAGTCAAAATGTCCAGTTTTACAGATTTTGTATTTATGTTATTACTTGGTTACAAGAAGGAGGTGCGAGAAAAGAGAAATTAATGCAAGAACATTTTTGATAACTGACACAACTTTAAGAGAACAGTAGCCAATGTTCCCTGTTAGCTGGATAAGTGTGTGTGTGTGTGTTAGAAAAGGATCAGTCGAAGAGCAGGATGGATAGATAGGTCGTCATCCTTCAGTCCATCAAACAGCTCTTGACAGCTCTCTTTGGACAAAAAGTGTGTGTTTTCCACGTCAGTGTGTGTCTCTGATAAAGGCCAGTGTGCTGCTTTGTCCTCTGGAGATAAAAGACCTGAAATGAAATCTGGAGACTGAAAGGACCCTGGCCCGCCCCAAGAGCTTAGAGAGAGAGAGGAAATGGTCTACAGGAGAAAAGAAAGAGAACGAAGGAAAGTCTCAGGTACTTGAGAAGACCTTCACAGCTTTTCGGTGGTCTATTGAAAGGTGGGGACCAGAGGCTTTCTGTTCCGTACATCTGGATTAAACACCTGCTAAGTGAGTTCTATGTGAACACACTGTTATTCACTCATCTTATGATGCATTACAGCAACTCCGTGTAGTTATACAAATTCAGGTGAATACAGGAATATTCCTGTGCATGTAAGCGTGCGTCAGTGTCTCATACACGGTCTCGAATCATCCGAAATTAAATTATAGTGCAGAAGTGCTAAAACGCATCACAAGTAACGACCTAGCACCTCCATAATAAGACAACAGTGGGAGAATAACAAGGAAAATAACAGTGGTAAAATAAGAATGCATGTTCTGCTTTATTTGTAATACGCTGATTACCATGAACAAGTGTGTGTTTGCTGTGTCTTCTCTACCTTCACAAGAAATGAGTTATTCCACAACCATTTAACACACACACACACACACACACATACACAAGAGAGAGAAAATGTCTGAAAAATGGATGGCTGGATACATCAGAACAACGGAATAGAGGAAAAAAACAAAGATGGTTCTGCAGAGACGGAAGAGATGTGACATTTACAGAAATAAAAAATAAAAGAGACAGACAGCGTCTCGTGGGAACACTTCTCCAGAACACGCGATGGGTGCAGTGCTTTGAAGAAAGAGTTACAGGGAGAGGAGAGAATATAGTGTGTGTGTGTGTGTGTGTGTGTGTCAAGGTAGTGCTGTTATATATAAAAGCTGTTCCTTCAACTCTGACGCCAGTAAAGAGCCCAGAAACTGAGACCTTCCCTCGTTTCAAAACCCACTCACAGCACATGTATGTATCAAAGAGCCTCTGTGATCTACCACGATTCCTACGAGAGAGAGAGAGAACTGGGAGGCTGAACACATATGTGCCGCCACACTGACTCCTGAACACACGCGCGTGCAGATCGCCCACTAAAGCCCCTCTGCTGTCAGAGATCAGCTTTTCAGACAATGTAGTTGATTTCTGGGTGAAGACCCTTATTTAATATTCATGAGAGTCTCCGCCCCCTGATCTAACTGTGCGAACGATCGAGGTGCTTAATAACCGCCGCGCCTCAATTTTGCTTTGCGGAATGCGATAGATTATCTCTGAATTGCTCTTACATGACAAACAGACGAGTGGAGAGCGTCCTCGTCAAAATGTAAATGACATCAGAGAGGGAAATCCCAGAGAGACCACACACACACATCAATCAAAATCAAACCGCTGACAAGCGTGTGACAGACGCACTTGTGCGGGAGGAACCGTGTTCATGTTCGGCTTAATTAGCCAAGCGTCGCTATTGCCATGGCAACAGCTATTATTGTGCCAGTAAGAGATGAAATCTGAGAATGACTGACAGCCTGTCAGTTTAGCTTATGTCTGCAAAACAATATTGCTGTTATCAACAACAGAAAGAGAGAGAGATGTTGATGTTTGGATATCTCTTTCTGAGTCGTAACAATGAGCTAGTTTAACGATGCAATTATGGATCCAGAATGAGATTCTAAAATAAATGAAGACTCCATTAAATGTTAAATGAATCCGAGTGCACAAATATAAACATAATGTTTTGAAAACCTGTTGGAGCTGATAGTCTGACAGCTCTGAGATGTTAAGCAGCATGGCAGATCTTTCCTTGATGGAGTGAGTGAAGCTTCTGTCATCTGGATCTGATTAAAATCTCCATCAAGGTTCTGAAACAGGACCATGAAAGTTGATGAGTGCTGTCAAGCCATCCTGATTCTCCTTCATCTGACACATCTGTCTCAGAATCACTTCTGAGAATCAACTTTCTGACTCCTCACAGGAGAGTAAGACAAGTGCTAAACATACTTAAAAACACAAAATACAATACACGCTAGCAGTCAAAAGTTAAAGGTTGCTAAAAATGCTTAAACTAGACTTATAAAAGTCAACTACATAAATTCATCACTGTTATATTCAACACAGTTAACACTTTTGTGTTTTATTGGTTTCTAATGAGTGGTCTAGAAAAGAGCTCGAAAAGTTCTAGAGAAGTTGGTCTAGAAAAGTTGCTTGTTGTGTGTGACACACACACGACAAGCAACATATTTAGCATTACAGGATAGTAAATGATTAGGAAAGACCTTTATAACATAATTTCCAAATAATTGGACAGCATTACAAAAATGAAATGTCTTTACATCCTTGATGTGTGTTTCATTTTCTTTCCTTGACAGAAACACTATACTGAAACACAATACTTTGAAACGAAAAACAATTGAAAGCAAAATAAAAAATGTCGGATTCTTTACAATAAACTGCAAAAAACAATTAACTGCAGTTATAAATCACAAAGACATCGGGAAATTTAATAGTATATATTTGGATGTCTGGTCTACTTCTGTTTACTGATACTTTGGCAATACAGTAACTTGGAATTGGATGTTTACGGGAGGTGTGTAGTTTTTCTCTCTCTCTCTTGGCTGATGGCAGGAAACAGCTGTTCATGAAGCTAACTGCATTAGAAATTTATACGATTTGCTCTGAGAAGCTGCCAGCACTTGTTTAATAAGAAAACGGTTCCCAGCAGACTAAAAGCACACTTCCACTGCCTAATATGTGCACTCCTCGATCAACAGATGGACAATGGCATCGCACTCGAAACAGACAAACACCGTTTGATAATTGGGCAGCTGTGCAGACTGGATGATGTCACGACCGCTGTCACTCTCCCTGTTCAAACTGTCTCGAACCTTTAAAGGAACAATCTGCCAGCTACTGTTGCTTTTTCCGAAAATAAGTTCAGGGTGTGTTGGGAGGACAGCAGGAGAAAGAAGTATTTCCCATGGAAGATGTTTGTGGAATTCTGCTTGTGGAATTCTGTGCAAGAAGCACAAACACAACATTAATTTCAAGTTCCAGACCAATGCATGCCTCCGCTAACCCTATATCACATGTATATACATCAACACAAGTTATATCTGCTAATATAATGCATGTTTATCGTGTTTGCACGTACAGTCAAATCCTCTGATGGCATAACCGGATTTCTGCAGATAGAGGGTTTGACAGGTTACACTGGACAGGTCAGGAAGCTATTACAGATAAAGCGCACAAACCCAGAATATGCCAGGAACGTAATATGTTTGCGCAAGCATGTATTTGATAAACCGAATACACTGTGGACTCAGCGTTTATGATGCTGGCCTCAATCTCAGAGAGTTTAACCTGTGCTAAGGTCCCTGATTCCCTCCCACAAGTCTGTATATATATAACATATACATTAGCTCTAGAAGATTAGAAGGTCAAAGGTTGCATACGATGACAAGTGAAAAGCAATATTTTCATTTCCCAAAGAGATGGCTCCCCCACACTGTCTGTCTGTCTGCCTCGCTTCCTGATGAATTCTCTAAAACCCAATTCAGCTGTAACCAGGACCCAGAAAAAAGTTCTGGACGCAAAGACTCATGTACAACCTAAGAGAAGACTGCTTCTCAAAGCAAACCCTCAGGTAGAGATTCTGAGGTGAGAAAGGTCAGGGTTCTGAGGTCAAGTGAAGTAAAGTGTAGATGTGGAGACGTCAGGAGGTCATACTGTAGGTGCAAGTGAGTTATGAAGTTCTCTCAGGTGAAGCTGACGACCCAGCTAATAATTTGAGATTGTAAGAACGTTTCCCTAATGTTTCCATTAAGTAATGAAAATGTTACAAATGTTTAAAGTTCCAGGAATGTCCAGTTTGCAAGATATTGCATTAATGTTACTGACTGGTATAACAATGTTATTTAATCATTTTTTTATTCTGTAACATTTTATAAATGTTTCACTAATTACTTACAAATAAGGTTTTTGATGATATTGATATGATTGATGTGATATTTAACGTATAAAAATTTCAAATTTCTCATACAATATGAATCCAACATGTCTTAGTGATTTATTTAGATATTTAAGAGATATACGGCTACACAGGTATACACATGACTCCGATACCTCCACACTCATTTATTATTTCATTCCTTTGTTTCAAAACAGTGATGATGAGAAGAAATAAAAAGGGAAAACACAAATGCAAATGTTTTCTCTGAGCGGTGAAGCGAACAGATTTGGTAAACAGGTCATATCCTGTCGTGGCAATCACAGGCTGGAGGAATTCAGAGATGGTAGAACAGTCATAGGAAGAGAGAGAAAACGAGTATTTCTGAGAAATGACATTGAAACGTTGAGCTGTTGATTGTGAATCTGACTGCCTTGTTTGCTACAATCAGTCCAAATGAAACCAGAATATCAATGACACCACTGACAAAGAACTCCCACGTAAATACAGTAAAAGGGCACAAAGTTATCAGAGACAAACAGACACACACACAGGCTGGAGGCCTGCCGATCCAGGTAAGCAGATTACAGACACACAATACAACCTTCTGTTCGTCTTCCAGGAACAAACCCGTTCCTCTCCAGCATCCAGGAAACAAAACAAAACCCCGTCCGTGGCCAAGAACTCCTAACTCAGCCGAACACCTGCTCCTCTCTCTCTCTTTTCTTTTCTGTGTGCTGCTAAACAATGAAAATCGTAATGTATGCTCTCTGTTGATCAAACTGAGACTCTGTTACTTTTACTTACATCATTTGAAAAGCACAAAGTTCCAAGCTGTAATCAAACACTCATTCGGAAGACTGTTGAGCGGGAATATCAACATCCGTGACGTTACACCGGCTTTCATCATCTCGCCAGACTTTTATATTCAGGAAAATTGGCCGGAAAAAAAGACCTCCAGCTTCTGCCGTGGGAATTACAGGTGTGACGGCATCTTTTATTGTAAGGTGAAAAAAATGTCAGCGTGAGAAATACGAAACAAACGTACAAACGTGTTATCGATTCACACGCAAGCCCAAAGTGGAAATATAGAATTGGTGTCACAACTTCGCCACTGTCAACGTTGCATTAAAACGATCAAATTTACACTAAAATAATTCACCACACTACCTTCTGTTAGACACCAGCGTGTTTGATGATGCTGGTGAGGGACTGGCCTACACAAGCCCTTTCAACGCTAAGCTAAAGTATCTCATATGAACTTCAGCAATAAATACAGGATACAGCCTTGGCTAAAACATGCATTGTTCCATATTGTATCGTACACAATTTTAAAAATAACCTATGCCATAAATGACAGATTGTATGACGGGCTGTTATTTCAAATGCAATGCGAGTTCTGGCAGGGCTGGGCTGTATGGCTGCTGGGTATTAACTGTAAGCGCACACAATCGTCTCACAAAAGCGACTGACAGAGCTCTGATGAAAATCACACCATTACATCTGTAATTAACAGCGTGAAATCCTGCCACAAAACCCCTTCAATGTCTGAATAACATCCCCGATCCACACACCCACAGGAAAGCCAATGCATGTACCCACAATTCACTGGGGCAGCAGGACTGATGGAGCTTTGGCGCTCAATTTCCAACACAATCATCCTTATTTCAGTCTGCAAATGCCAGAGAGATTCTGCTGCAGTCTTTTTAGTAACGAGACAGACAGAGAGAGAGACACACAGAGGGAGAAAGAGAGAGAGAGAGAACAGAGGCAGACAAAGAGTGTCTTTTAGCAGCAGTTTAACAGTCACCTGGAGGGCATGAAGGACATGAGAGAGAATTAGGGAGAAAGCAGATTGTGTTTAAGAATGTGTGTGTGGTTGTGTATGTGTGTGTGTGTGTGAGGAATATGAAGTCCAGCATGACACACTTGTACTCGCACTCTTTCTGGAACGGTCTGTAGTGTACTTATTCTCTCTTTTTTCCTTATGTTCTGTCTAAAACCAGAAACTCAAGTGTATTTAATAAAGGCTTTGGCTGGTTGTCATTTTATTAGTGAGGACAGAGACCGTACAGTACAGTGATGCAGTCAGTGTAGCACATTGAAGCACAGTGTACTGTATGTCAGTACTGTAGAGTGTTCCTCTAGGCACTGACAGAAGCATGGAGATTTTACTCTAGTGTATCTCTATTCTCAGATAAAGAGATCACAGATCATAGGAACAGAAAACAGATGGTTCTTTACAGATGCTATCACAAACTCACACACACACACTTAGACATCAAGTACAGTAATACAGAAATCTGATCATCTCACCTCTATGTCTGTTTGTTGTTTTGTCAAACATTAGCATGGCATCTTCTACCTAAAAAAAAACAAAACAAAACACACTCATGAGTCAGAGAACTGTTTGGATTCACACATAACTGTTTACACACAACACACTGACTATGCCCTGGTCATCATCGATACAGCAGATATCGAGGCATGATGGCCTTTTTCATTTCCTGGCTTGTTGGGAAAACTGCATGACATGGACGGAAACATTTTCATAATGTGCTTAAATTTACAGTCTCAACTAACAACAAACACTCCAAGAAACCTCCAGAGACTTTTAGCCTTCACAGTGGCATCTGTAATGACACACACAAGAATGTCTAAATAAGGCTCATTCTACACAAGAGAGAGAAAGAGAGAAAGAGTCTTAGAGGGAGACAAAGCGGTCCATGTGCCAGTGCGCTGCTTGCCTCCTGGATACGGTCGCTAGGTAACATGAGGAGCTGTCTGAGTGTAACAGACAGACCATCCAGCACAGTCGGGGACCCCAGCATGAGGCTGGAAAGTACACACACACACACACACAGACATACATATATGTGCAGCCCTAATGAGTTTTAACAGACACACAGGTAAACATCAGACGTAACCCTGCACTCGAACCTGTGTCAATCAAATCAGAAGCTTATAATCACAATATTTTGGTTTCAAGAGACAGTCCATCTAGAGTTAAACATCTTAAACCCAAACTTGTATGATGAAGCCAAAGCTGCATGCCAGTCTAATAGCAGATCAGACCAGAACAAACAAACAAAACCAGTTTAGCTTCTGTATAGCAATTCTTACCTGAATGTGTGTGTGTGTGTGTGTGTGTGAGTCGTGTTGAAGACGTCAAAACAACAATCACAGAGTTACGGTAGACTCTGATACACTCTCTCAAACACACACATGACAACATGGCAGTTGCAAGAACATCTGAAATACGTCACACACCACAACACACACACACACACACACACACA
>JAZGTJ010012875.1:0-15492 GCA_036877575.1 Botia almorhae
AAGTGACAGCTGCTTTCTACCAAACTCACTTTATAAATGATTTTTGTGAGACATTCAAATCTTTAATGACATCATACTGTTCACATTTTCTATCATCAGTGCTGTTATGCTAAACCAGGATGATGCAGTTTATCCACTAACCCTGTTCTCACACACACACACACACACACACACACACACACTGACACAAACAGTATAATGGCAGATTTATCTTCATCTATATTCATCATACATTATTAATGCTGTTGTTCTCTCGTCGACCATCAGATTAAACTGCACTGACACACAGTTCGCATTTGCAGTGAACAGACACACAGCCGTCAGTGTGAAGCTGTTTAAATGTGTTTCTTAGACAAGAAATACAGGAGACCTCTGAGGACGTGACATCACAGCGATTTTGTAGTTTGTTGGTTCTTCATTGGTTCCCCAGCGAAACTTTGGTTTTTTTAGTGAGAAGAATACTATTATCAAGAACTTGTCCAGCGTCATCTTCTGAACCCGAGCGCACAAACGTCTCTGTCTTCTCTCTGCAGTGATGGATGTATTTCTGGACCCTCTATTCCCAGCTTACTTCCACCCAGGAATATATAGATAGATTTCATCTCCTCCCTCACTTTTCTGAAGTTTTTGTAATGTGATTTGTGCACGTTTGTAAGCGAGACAGCATCTGCTAGAACATAAACGCATATGTAAATGACTTGCAGAGGTGTCTGTGGGACACAGAACAACTGATTGTGCATAAATGAGGCTGTTAATGAGCGAGTCTGCTTAAACGATTTGGTACAACCTCACTGAAAAGCAGAACAGAGAACCTGCCGTTTCTTGAGCCCTACAACGCACGACTAAAGCGAGAAACCTCATATTATGAATTCTATAAACGACTCGAAATAAAGTGTGATAAAAGCTTGACTCCCCTTCAAATGATTACACGGCCTCACTGGATGAAAATGAGCCCAATTATAATTAATCCTGATTTAAATACTGCTGCAGGAATTAATTACACATTAGCATAAGGTTAAGTTCTTTGATAGTTTGTGTGTATAGTACAGAGTACAGAGTACAGAGACAGAGCTGTGTTTGGAGATAAGCTAATATTCATATTTCAGCATTACAGCAGATATGGCTGTCTGATGCTGCTATAGGAGGTCTAGAACTGGAGTCCATCTCTGGGTTCTTGTGGCAGCAGATGGAGGTGTTTGGATGAGATGTTGGTTCTGATGTCCATCCTTTGACTCAAAAGACAGACATGCTCAGCACCTCCACAGGTCACATGCTTTAAATGTTTTGTTGTGTTTACTAAGACAAGCTACATGCGAAGCATGAACCCAAGCTGTATCTATAGAGCCAGAACATTGTTGAGACCTAAAGAGCAGCCACATAGCATGTTTTTATCACTTTTACATTTCAGTGTATTTATTATTAATTATTGGGCTTTTATTTCCTTCTGCTTTATCTGGGAACATTTCTTTTGAGTTATGCTCATTTTTCATTTCATATTTATTCAGAGCTACATTAAATGTTAAATGTTTAAATTAAAACCTGATACATTAACATTTCAGGAGGGAAGATCAGTGTGACACAGGACGTGTCCTCATCCTCTTCTTGGCTGTTTTTGCAATTTCACTGATGTGGACTAATTTTAAGTGAACTGATTGTTGTGCACATCTGTAGTATGTATTCGAGTTTACATACTCTGCAGTAATCAGTATGTTAATATGTCATTTCTCAGTATTTACTGATGATAATGAGGGATTCATGTATTTGTTTCATCAGTTTCTCTCATAGATTTGTCACATCACTGGTTTGTGTTTCCACGTGAACATCAGCCGATCTGGTCCTGGTGAAAAACTACAAGCGTCATGACAACAGTAATTGTTTTGTTTAAGCTTTAATTATTACCCAGCTCTCCCTTCATTTACAATACCACATTGTGTCATGCCCTTGATCAGCATTTTCTTCACTAATTAGAGTTTAATAATTACAGTGTTCATACCACAGTAAAGGTGTTGGGCACAGTATGACTTGAACTGTGTCGAACTGTGTTGAACTGTGGTAACGTTACTGTAACGCTCTGTGTTCCCCAGTAGCTTATTGCTTTCTCAAAATCACCAGTGAGAGCCGGCCGCTCGAAAATACTGTGGCATTTTCCTTGTACCCTCAACCATGCCAGACATTCTGTTCTAGAGCCGGTTTCCGTGGCGATTGAGGGCTGTCTCCGTGGCGATGGCTGTCCCAGCGAAGGCTCTGGAGCCAGACACTGCTTGTGTGCTTTGTTCACTTTATTACCATGTGAATGAATCAGTTCAGCAAAGATTCCCTCAAACAACGGGCCCCTGTTCAACAGGCCCTCGTGCGCGGGGGGGGCCCGGGGTAAACATCCCTGCTCTGAAACTCTTCATAATGCTCAGCCCTTTACCTTCAGGGGCCGTTTAACATTTAAAGGGTAGTTCACCCCAAATTAAAAAAAATATCAGCATTTATTGACTTCATATGACCTGTAAGGATTGCCAGAGCAGATGCAAGATCATAAACAAACTCATACTTTTCTGAACAACATAAGAATAAGCAAATGATGACAGAACTAACGTTTGGGTAAACTGCCCCTTTAAGCAAAAAATTGATCTCTGTTTAATTTCGTTGTCTAGCAGATTCAGTTTTTAATATTTATAGATTGTTTTCCTAATGTGGTTTTACATTATCAAGAGACGTACACAGAGTTCAGGTTTGTCCTGCTGTTGTAGAAAACAGACGCTAGAAAACAACTGCCAGTCTCATTTCAAAATAGTCATGTACATCATACGGGGACAGTCTGTGATTTCTGACTGTCCGCTTCATACAAGCTTTATATTGACCTGCTGGAGAGCATCCAGACCTCAGTCAGTCAGTCAGACTAATACCGATTCACACAAAGAGATTAATAACACACGGGGAAGCTGTGGTCTGCTCTGATCTAGCAGAAGTCTGATCTGACAGGACACAAGTCTGATGAGCTCAGAGAGTGTTTGACTATCTCCAGATTGGTTTACAGCCCATCAAAGACAGATCGAACCACAGACAGACACTTTTTACCGGGACCAATTAAAAAGTGCAATTGATGAGGTGCCATTTTCACTGTCAAATAAACCCATGTGTCAGAGAGAGAGAGAGAGAGAGAGAGAGAGCTTGCTTCAGATCTGCATCTCAAAATGGTCAATGTGTTTTGTAGTAGGATATCAAAATGTTCAGGTCATAAAGTCTGTAGAGGTTTGAGAGTGTACAGGTTATAAAATCAGACAGAAAGATAGATAGAAAGATAGACAGACAGACCTGCTGTATGTTCACACACTGGTCAGGGAAAATGAACTGCACTCGCACTTTTTTATTTGCTGTCCTACTATTGTGTCCAACACACACACAGGCTGTAGAGTCTGTCTGTGTGAGGCTGTAGAGTCCGCCCGTGTGAGGCTGTAGAGTCCGCCCGTGTGAGGCTGTAGAGTCCGCCCGTGTGAGGCTGTAGAGTCCGCCCGTGTGAGGCTGTAGAGTTCGCCCGTGTGAGGCTGTAGAGTCCGCCCGTGTGAGGCTGTAGAGTCCATCTGTGTGAGGCTGTAGAGTCCGCCCGTGTGAGGCTGTAGAGTCCGCCCGTGTGAGGCTGTAGAGTCCGCCCGTGTGAGGCTGTAGAGTCCGCCTGTGTGAGGCTGTAGAGTCCATCTGTGTGCACCTGGAATGGAAGTTAACACAGAAACAGTGCTCTGCTCAGTGGAGAAACACAACATCACCTGAATCTGTTTCTCTCCTGCTGGCTGTTCTTCTGTTTTAAATCTGATTGTAATTGAATTGTATGTGCGTTCAGTGGATTTACATCTAAATTAAGCTCACATGAGACAGTCTGAAAGATGTGTTGAATGATTAATGATCTTTGTGTTTTAATCTAGGTTACGTCTCAGGGGTTTAAAAAAATCAATATTCATAGAGAAATACCCATTTAAAGGAACATTACATTTTTATCATTAATAAAGTTTAGCACAATAAAATGAACAGGTTAGTACTTCTTCAAAATCTGTTTAAAACGATGCACAATTAACAGGAGATTAGAGCTTCAGTCATATCAGTGGCTAAAAACAGAAGCTTTTTACTGTACATTGAGTGTGTTGCCTGATAATGGCAGATTTTCGGATCAAATGACTGGCCAAACACTCGGTGCTGTATTTCAGTAGCAGTGCTGTTTTTAGACATTTTCATTTTTTCAATAAATGAATCATGTCTGAAATGAATCAGCTTTTCTACAATGACATCAGTAAGCATGTGTTACTGTCACACCATGTTGCCAGCGCAACATAAACAGAAAAACACTCAGGCTTCTTTAAACAGTGAACAACTGTACAAAAACAGAAATCAAATACATAATATTTCAACTTTTGTTTGTTTCGTTTGTTTGCATGTTTTTTGGATGGAAGTAGGAAACGTTTAGGAATATGTGAAGGCATAAAAATGTTGTAATGTTTTACAGCCGATGAATAAACAGCTGTCATGTGACGTTGTACATTTCCTTTAAGCACTGCATTTTCCTCTGAACAATTTACACACGAGTGTTGTGGTTGTAATCCGTGAGTGAACAGGCAGATTAACATGAGATTGCGGTTAAAAACGAAACCTGATCTAACTGCAGGATGCGCGTTAAACCAGTTCACATTTTCTGTCTCAAATCATAAGTGTAAGTCATACAGTGTGTGTTCAGTGCAATATTTATTATAGACATCAAACTGGAGCTGTCAGATATGACAGTTTTTGTCATTCACTCCAGAAAATTACTTTAAAATCCAGATTCACTAAGATGAGCAGCAGCTTACCAGCTGATGTGAGACACGTGGGGATCAATACTTCTTTAAGAGATGTGCTGCTGCGCGATTGGTCCTTACCGTTCACTACCTCAAATCAAACAGTCTCAGTTTATTACTGAGACAGGTGGGCCCATGGGATCCATCTGACTGCTAATCATATAGATGTCAGTGTGTGTGTGTGTGTGTGTGTGTGTGTGTGTTCTTCACAGTAAACGTTTGAGCACACCTGAAAACATCAATTAACTTTGTCTCAAATGTTTCTCCTACAAGTTTTTAGAAAAAACAAAATGCTTGTGAGAATTGTTGACATACTGTACGCTTACTGTACCCATACTGTATGTCAACGTTTGTCTCATTAGCATCTGTTTCTGTTTTCCCTAAGGAATACAGAGCTGTAACAAATGTGATTAGCATACAGTAGCTTGAATCATTTCTTAGCACATCTGAGTACATGTGAGATGTTGTTGAGATCTCTGTCTGACTCTTCTGGCAGGTGAGATGACTGGGTTGTGCTTCTCCTCTCAGAATCACATGGAAAGTGTCTCTGCTTTCCAGCACAAACACTTGAAATTTCTCAGACCGCTTTCAGACCAAAGAAAGACAAAGAGAAAAGCAGATGTCACACTCAAGTCAGAACCCACTGATTTGTGCTCCATCAGTGTATCGCATGTTCAGAGTACACAGGGGTCTGCGCTTGTGCAGCCGTAGCCATGGAAACAGACGTTCTTTTAGTGCCGTGCACTGTTAGCAGTCATTGTTTGCTGTGGTAATGGGCTGGAATTCTTGCTAAAGTGAATCAGGGGCTGAAATTAACTTTAGCAGCAGAACAGACGTCCAAACATGCTGTAGTTACAACAATACAGTGAGACATCAGGAGAGCAGACATGTCTGATTAGCAGCACAAGAAAAACAAACTGGAAGCGTTTCAGATGATTGCAAATGACAGCATGCAACACAAAAAAGACAGAAAGAGAGAGAAATGACTCATGAGTGCTTCACACCTGAATTTCTGCCAGTGAACGAGTGTTTTCAGCAGCCAGAGATCTGTGCTACCTCCCTGTCTGATGTCCACGCAGTCAGGTGCCTTCCAAAGCAGCAGTGTAAATGACATGGAATAATGTCTCATTTGAGCTGGATTTGCAACCAATAGGTCTAGTACACATAGCTTCATATTTTCATTTGATTTAACTGTTTTTATAGAGCTAGACAGCCTTGCTGCCAAGAGTGCAGTTACAACGATTTGAAGATATGAAGAGTTTTATGTTTAAATTATATATTAAATTCTCTTTCTCAAGCTGAGCCCATTGCATTGTGGGAAGCAACACCCATCACACTTCTGCTCTGTTGTATGTTGCACATTTAATAAAATATAGTCGGTCTATATGAATTTAGAACACTAGTGTACTATACACACTGTACATGCAGTACTGTATACTGCAGGAAGAGTAAGAGTAGTGTGGTAGTGTGCTGTTTTACCCTGAACACACTTGATGTGAGACGAGCCTCAGCTGTTGAATTACACATGAGAAGCGAGCAGAGATAAGACGACAGCCGTACGCTGCTGTCAGACACGTTTCACTCTCTCATTATGTTCCTGCAAAAAAAGAGTGAAGCGTTTATTAAAAACAGCCATAATTCAGCCCTGAGGTGCTCACTGCACAGAGCTGTGAGGTTTTCATGCAGGTCCTGTGATTATTGAGAAACTTGCTTGACAAACACAACAGAAGCCAAACGCTGCAGTTCTTTCTCATGCTGTGCTGGTAATTTTAACCTCCATCTTCATGTACCGAAATTTATCTCTAGTTATGAGTTTCTAATTAAATTCAACATCAAATGAAAGTTAATTGATATTGTGATACATTGTTTCAGGATAAACTGTAATGTTACATGAACATCATCATAGGTCTTTTGAGGGGTAATTAACATGATGGCTCAACGCAGCCCCGTGTGACTGAACAGCCGTACCAAACGCGATCAATAACAGCCAATCATGCTGCACGCGGCGCTGGTCATTCTATAGACAGCTGACAGGAAGCACTCGATAGCGCAATCAAGAGCCTCAATCTGGATGTGTGATCCGCTCAGCGTCCACAAATGACTCTGTCCAGCTCACACATGCAGACGGACACGCGGAATCATTGTCTGATAATTACATCATGATCTGAAAGAGTTTTAATTATCTGATTAATGAAGAGCATGGAAAAGTCGATCAGTGTTTGGCTTGTGTGGCGCAGACAGGCTGGTGTAGTGAACAGAATGCCTTCAGGATAAAGATATGAGACCGTTTTATGTGCAGAGTCTGTGCTAAATTTCCCACAGGACAGAAAAATCACATGAGAGCTGTTTAATATCTCAGTTGCTCCTCCTAGTCAGCAATTAGATTAAACAGAGAGCTTTTGCTGAAGTCCTGCTGTTTAGATGTTTCTCCTGAGAAGAGACCCCAGGAATCTCATTGGTGTCCTCCAGAGTTTCAGAGGAGATCAGTGTTTTTAACTGGAGATACAGCAGTTAAAATGTGATGTGCAGTATTTAACAGCTCTGTACTTCGACTACTTGTTTTATGTTTATTCAGATATTCACCTGGTTTCACCCATGTGAAGTTACAGACCTGCAAGCTCTGCTGTTGATTGGAGGGCAGGTTTGTTTAGACAGTATATGCAGTAATTGGTCTTAATTACTATCATTTAAAGCTCGTTAGTGTAACGGTTATTTTAGGAGCATAAAAACACGTTAATGTTTAGACACAAAACAATTACAGGCTAAACATCAGAGGAAATCCTGTAACACTCACAGCTCATGTACACAGACAGTAGAGCTGTTTCTCTGCCTTCATAAATACCTGTTTCTGTTTGTTCTAAATATCTTTCCTGTTTCCTCTGTGTCTTTTATACATGTGTAATCTCACATGTTGTCTCTGTTGGTCGCCGTTCGCTTCATTTAAGTCTGTGAGAGAGAGAGTATTAACAGAGGATCTTTCTCTCTCTCTCTCTCTCTCTCTCTCTCTGGTCTGTGGGTATTTCTAACAGATGGAGTTGCTCTGGATGTCTCTCCCTCAGAGAATCATGAGAGTATTTTAGTCCAGAGTAATCCTGACCATCTGCTGTCTCACTTTTTGCCTCCAACTGCCCCTCAGAGAATCCCTCCGCTGCCCATCCGTTCAGCACCCCAGCACTTTACTGCCCCTGCCAATTCTCCTGCCTGATCTAATTAAAGCCTCAATCCTGCACTTATCGTGTCTCTATTGCCCCATTGATTATTGCTACTACTCTGCACTTACCCCGTTTCTCCTACTGCCCCATTCATTAATGCCCCAACTCTGCACTTACCCTGTTTCTCCTACTGCCCTATCCATTACTGCCCCATCTCTGCACTTACCCCGTTTTCTGTCTCCAGAACACACAGCACTAATCTGAGCTCTCTCATTGGTTACAGTGTTGTGGTTTTGCTGAGTATGTAGATTCTGAAAACATGCATTTTTATAGCCTCATCTTTCTCAATTCAGATCTTTCCATGCATATTTCTCCATGTCTGTTATTTACAGTAATTCAGTGATGTAAATAATTCTGTGACATATTCAAAAAGCAGCTAATTAACTATGAATAATAATCCACTTATGATAATGAAGTCTTTGAAAGTTACATCACTGGTTCTGATGTTTTTTATGCGGTCGGACTCAGTGACTGATGAATCAGATATATTTGATCAGATGTTTACTGCGCTGTAGCTGAAGACTGTAAATTCTGCTAAATGTGCAAAAAGTTGTTCTGTAATTTGTTTCTCTTCAGATCTGATAATTTTGACCTCGTAATGAAATGTTCGTGTTTAAAATGTGTATTTTATTTTGTGTTTCACTGACTTCAGCTGTTTTCATAGAGCAGCGCTTTAAATTTTTAATCACAGTCAAATTCTTGAATCTTACCATTCCAAACAAACAAACAGACACACACAGAAACACACACACACACTCTCTCACTCTCTCTCTCTCTCTTATCAAAGTCTGGATGCCTGTAGTGCAACATTTGAGCACTTTTAATCGATTGAAATAAAATATACTGTTTTGTCTATAAAGAGGTATTAATCTTAGACTGCTGCAC
Source organism: Botia almorhae (assembly GCA_036877575.1). Lineage (NCBI taxonomy): Eukaryota > Metazoa > Chordata > Actinopteri > Cypriniformes > Botiidae > Botia > Botia almorhae. The sequence goes on from JAZGTJ010012875.1 coordinate 8,912, forward strand.
ACACAATAACACAATACACTCACACCTACAACACAACAATCACACAGAACAATACAGAGCAATACAATGCAGCTAGAGCGTTTACTGTATAATAGGGCATGTGACCTGGACGTGGACTAAAACAATAAAGATGGCAGCCCGTGAGGGACCAGGCATTGAGCATCACGGATAATCGAGGTACAATGCGACAATTGTCACACACCCTGTATCACATCATAGATCACAGAATACACACACTTAAGCACACAACAGCATAGAGATCCACAGCGACAGAGAGAAAGAGACGAGGAGTTTTAATACCACCTTTATAACAGTGACGAGTACAGCCTGACACCCTGAAGAGAGGGAGAGAGAGAGAGACAGGGTCCCATTGGAGGAAGTACAATAACATGGAATATTACAGAACAAAACAATGAAACACTTCTCTGACCTGTTTCCACTTTTCCAGTTGGGAATTGAGTTGTTATTATAAAACTGGCTCGGTATTTATAAACACAGCACTGATAATGATTCATAATCATCAATGACATTTTTATTCATGTGACTCATTGGTCAAGCAGGAAGTGGCTGTCAGTTGAATTACATGTATTATACACATTACCGGTCAAAAGTTTAAGATCATAAAAAGTCTCTTTCTTATGATCTTAAAATTCTTTTATCTGAAGGTGTTTCAATATTTGAAATTTATTTTGTAGACTATAATATAATTGTGCGAAAAAATAATTTCTTTCATTAGAAAACTAAGTTTTTATTAAAATAATTATTTTTGAATAATAAATTAAAATCAGCCAATAAGAGTCCAGCATAGATGAAAATTCCTTCAATACTGTTTCAAAAGCTTCAGTTTAAGACCTCAAGCAGAGTCATTGATCTTAAACCTGTGACGCTGCTGCAGGGATGTGCACTCAGATGTAGTTTTGTATCAGCTGTTGATTTGTGTGTGTGGTGAGAAAATGATCTACACCTCCATCACTGATGCTGGCGGTTTCTGCTTCCAGACCAGAGGGTTTACAGAGCAGAGCCAATTTCTCCAGCTCAGAACCACCTGTTCTTCAGTGAAGAAACATGCAGAACTGGCCAGATTGAGCTCTGCCAGTCTGCCATCATAACCAGTACTGAGCTGGTGGTATGAGAAAACACACTCAAACACACCTAATCTCACATTCACACTCACTCACACACCCTGAGATGCACAAACACATATACACACACACACACACACACACACACACACACACACGCTCTCACATACGAACACACTCACATGCCCTCAGCCACACAAAGCCAAATACAAAGACAAGTTCTTTCGCTTTGAAATATTTAGCTTCCTGCATGCACGACATGTGCTGATTAATGTTGTAAGTGTGTGTGTGTGTGTGTGTCATTGCCCTGGTTAGCACAGACAGATGCCACATGGGTGTGTGTTAAAGCAGAGATCTGTGACACTGCAGCCGGACGCACTTCTGTCCTGACATGCAGACGGTCTGCAGAGACGCCACAGTACTTCATTTCTGAGTGAGTGTGTGTGTGTCTCACCTTATACTCTCCTGCTGCCCTTTCCACCCATACTCCATCCTGCTGTGTTACTGCTCACACCTGCCACACACACACACACACACACACACACAGCCCTTCTCACTGTGTTTAGCAGCGTGAGGTTAATTTTGCTCTTTTGCCTCATCAGAGTAATGAGATCTGTGTTTCTGTCACCCTCTCTTAGAGTTCAGCTGTCTCTCTGTCCGAGTTCCTCACTGTCCCACATATGATTATCTATAAAGCACCACTTCAGAATACATGTTTATTAGAACACAAATATCACAGGAATGATACTTTAAAAGACCCAGTGAAGCTTTGTGGAAACTTTCAGTTAGAAACGTCCACAGCTGAACTGAACACAGCGAAATGTTTGTGTATGTAATTCCTGGGAAATGTATTTCTAAAGTTAGTCGGCTGAAGATCTCGCTGCATGGCTGAGGAAGTTAAAGATCATTCCTCTGTAACCTGATGCATTAAATTGATGGTTTGCGGTTTGTATTCATTAGCACATCAGACAAATATAACAAACTATTTTTTCACTCATAGTGCTGTGTGTGTGTTTGACTGTACAGAGGATTGCTGGTACACTTGTGGATGTGTGTGTGTTTGACTGTACAGAGGATTGCTGGTACACTTGTGAATGTGTGTGTTTGACTGTACAGAGGATTGCTGGTACACTTGTGGATGTGTGTGTGTTTGTGACATTGAGAAGTTGGGATGGATTTGAGTGGAAAGCATTTTTTCCGTGTGGCTTCACACTCAGAAATGAAGCGGCTCCAGTGAGCGTCAGAACTCAGCAGAACCACCATCGTGTAAAGACTTTTTATTTCAGAAGAAAATGTTTTATTTATGTTGAATGAATTATTGGCGTTTTAATGATATGTCTCCATCTGTCTGTCTATCTCTCTCTAACACATGCAGGCAGAGAGAGAGAGAATAATCATAGACAATATTTGGCAACAATTACAGCAAATACAGCAAGGCTGTATCAGTTGCAATAGATCTGTTTTAATCTCTCACTCTCTGTCTCTCTCTCTCTGTCTTGCTCTCTGTCTGTCTCTCTCTCTGTCTGTCTCTCTCTGTCTTGCTCTCAGAGAGAGACAGACATTCTTTGAATCTTCTCAGCAATTCTCTTTACAATCACACACCATCCAATCACAGCGTGGCTCTCAGTGAAGGATCAGAAGGTCGTTTATGGCTTTAAAGAACAAGGATCCTTGTGATCAGTCAGATTAGTCTTTATGAAAGAATAAAGACAGTGAGATCTCCTCCAAATCTTAGCCATCTGTTTTCTTTTAGTCACTTTACTCTCCTGAGATATGATCGAGCGTTTATAACTATTGGCTGTCATTTATGTGCTCCAGTATTTAAATATACACGTGTTACTTTAGTGACTTTAAACCATGACCTCACTGCTGCGTTAACCATAGTGCGATCAGGGTAACATGTTGTTTTGTGCTGTGTTTGTAATCGGCCATGAAAGCAGAATGAACACAACACGCTCTCCTCTTTCATCCTTCTGTTCCCTCTGAGTCACAAGTTCTCAGACTTTCCCTTCAGACGTGAAAAGACAAATGAGTGTTTGCTTGCGGTGACAGAGAGACATTCCCAGCAGAAGGTGGTTGTCCTGCAGACATCTACACCACAGGACAGAAGTTAAAACACAGACGCTGGAGCTGGAGGAATCTGTCATTGTTTGAAGAGAGAGACATTCTCCTGGGCTTGTGAAACATGTTTGTCCCTCAGCAACAGATCAAATCCACTGAGGTTTAATTGATTGTTTCCCAAGAAAAATGTTTTAAAGAGAATCGCTTAGAAGTTTCTTTCTGAAAAGAGAAGTGCCGACAGTAATTCTATTTTAATTGTGTCTACAGACGACATGAAATTGGCAGCGTATTTAACTTCCACATTGTGGTGGATTTCTGAGGAACAGAATATTCTGTAGACCATAATAAAGATCAGACTTTGATTTCACCTTTGGGATTTGATGGGATTGTTGTTTGCTGTAATATTGCTGTAGTATTACTGTAGTATTATTACAGCTCTTGCAAAACCTCATGTAAGTGATATTCCTTCAAATCATTAAACCATTAAATTAATAACCCTTTATATCATTAACACAAATTGGTTAACTTGTGTTCAGCTAACAACGTTTTGTTTTTTGGGCAATTTTAGCTTTAGATTAGCTATCTGTTTTTAGGTTAAAGGTTAAACTACTAGTAAAGTTTAATAATCTCCACTTGACTTGCACTAATTGACACATTAACTGGTTTGCAATGATTAAGTTTATCACTCTGAGTGAAGGGAAGGCCGATCATTTGCTCACTACACAACATCCAGAGAACAAAGATAGATTCACACAGTGAGTTTCTGTGTTATGACTATTGATTTGTCTGTCTCTGTGGACAGATGAGGTGCTTAAACGCTGACGGAGTGTTTGAAGAACAGCAGTGTGTTAGATGCGCTGTGAGAGTCATTGATTCTGAAACCACAGCCCATCTCACTGCAAACCGTATTAGCCAATGTGTGATTATTAGGACAGCATAAATCTGTCTGTGTAATGGGAGGAGAGTAAAATCAATAAGAAGCCTGATTTGGTCTTAGTTGGCTTGATACTTTCATATTGCATAAGTAAAATTATGTTTTATAATAAAAAGCTAATAATATTGCGAGCATGAATATTGAATAATTGTGTAGCAGAACTCTGATATTGTGACAGCCCTATTTCTGACTGTCTCACCTCACTGTCTCAGTTTATAAAAGCGGCTCTCTGGCCACCCAGCGTGTGGATTCATTTATTCATGCGCAGAGGCAAGAGCTGTCAGAAAGAGTGGAGAGCGTGAGGAGAAGTTCTTCCTCTGAACCTTCACGCTACATCTCGCCTCTCACAGGAGCATATTAGAGGCCAGAAACACGGAGAAACTGCGGAACATTCCCTCAGGAGATCATTGATTTTAGTACAGTTACATGCCACCCAGATACAATATTAACACATGAATACATTTTTTAGACATTTCAAATTGTAATTTTTCATTTGTATGCTAAGCTGCTGGAAGCGTCCGTTCGGGGGGGGATGGGGGGGTTGGAGGTTTACAGTTTTTCAGGACGCTGGATATGGAGGAACGATGAATTGGGTGAGGGAAAATCATTTCCTTTCATGTCTCATATAAAGAGCCACTGTGTGCCGTGACATTCCTCATAACATGATTCATACAGACTCCAGCACAGGAATGCAGACCAGCAGAGAGAGAGAAAGAGGGATTCCAGATCCGTCTCCCAAACATCTCCCTGTGGTCTCCTTACACACCTGGAGCCCTGAGCATGCCCAGTAAACTCCCGCATTGTAAATCCAGACACATACACACACACACTCATGGCTGAGGCTGGTCTCAGGTGTGTGTGTGTGTGTGTGTGTGTGTGTGGAGTTTATCATTCAGTAAAGACACGTGTGTACGAATAGAAATAAAAGCTTTTTCTATTTAAACTACTTAAAATGGTTCATTTCGAATGTTTTGTGCTGTGTTGTGATTGTTTTTTAGGACATTAAATATATATATTAATTTACATTTGAATGTTTAGAAGATCACTCAGGGGTTTGATCACAGCAACACACCTTCAACGTGTGTTGAAGGTGACTTTCACACCTGACGTCACCTCATTCATGCTCAGAGCTGCTGATGTGAGACCTCTGAACCTCCATCACAACACTGAGGTATCACTGTAAGTGTGATCATCTCAGATGTCTTCAGTCTGTTTGTGATTCACTCCAAAATACAGAACTGAAGCGTAAATGAGTCTGAATTCAAATCTGATGAGTTCTCAGCCTCATTCATCTGATCATCATGTCAGTTTAATTTTCCCTTCATTTTCTCCACATGTTTGTGAGGAAATCGGGGTTAAAGTATAAATCTGGAGTTTATGGTCTGTAAAAAATGTAAAGGTGCGTTACATTCATTCTGTCATGTGTTTGCATGTGACATGACACTGATTTAGCAACCATTCACAACGCCCTCACAATCTGTGTGTGTGTGTGTTTGTGTGTAACAGTACTGTTGTGATTTCTCTTTCTGATGGAGAGATGTTCCATAATGATGAACAGATGGCTAGAGAGAAGAACAGAGGAACACAACTTTATGTCTACAGGCAATATGAGAAGAGAGAGAGAGAGAGAGAGAGAGATGAAGAGTCTCTAGGGCTGTGTTGAGGAGCACTGATGGATTGTGGGTTGGCAGACCTGTACTCTCTGTCTCTCTCTCTGTGTCACTCGCTGTCTCTCTCGCTGTCTCTCTCTCTGTCTCTCTCTCTGTCTCTCTCTCTCTGGTGCCTGGGGCGGTGCAGAGACTCTTCTGCATGGTTTAAGGTAATTGTGTTCAAATGGCCGCAGTGTGATTTGATTTGAATGCTGCTGTAGTTTTACAAACTCATGTTCAGATCATGTCTTACCCTGACAAGCATTCAGTGTTACCTAAAACACAATCACACACACACAGAACTAAAGAAATAAAGACTGCGAGACGTTGTGCTTGTTTACAGTATTTCCATGTAATGAACCTCTACATTCACTTTAGTCAGTTAGTTGTGATGGTAAAGGTTAGGTGTAGGGTAAGGGTTAAGCAGTTAGTTATGGTGGTTAAGGTACGGGACTAGAGATGCTATTGTGTCATTAAATGTCCTCACAAAGATAGCTGTTCAAATGTGTGTTTGGTGAAGTGTGGGCCGTATCCTCTAATCATCCGTCCGAGCACCAGCTCTGGTCACATGACTGCTGATCCCCACTGACTCTCAACTCCAGCTGTCCAGACGACAAGAAATGAAAGACAGAATCTCTTTTTCTCTTTAAGAGACTTTAATCTTTAAGTTCAGCATGCAGACATGCGTCAGTAATTCTTTTTGAAACTTTGTGTGTGTGTGTGTGTGTGTATGTGTTTGTTTGTTTGTGTGTGTGTTACCCATTTTAACACAAATCTAACGTTGATAGAAATCAGCACTTCACAGCAACTGAAAAAATCTTGATTGTGCCCAAAGCTGTTATCATTATTATCATT
>JAZGTJ010012876.1:0-15491 GCA_036877575.1 Botia almorhae
GTTCTGAGTCTCATTAAAGCTGTGTTCTGAGTCTCATTAAAGCTGTGTTCTGAGTCTCATTAAAGCTGTGTTCTGAGTCTCATTAAAGCTGTGTTCTGAGTCTTATTAAAGCTGTGTTCTGAGTCTCATTAAAGCTGTGTTCTGAGTCTCATTAAAGCTGTGTTCTGAGTCTCATTAAAGCTGTGTTCTGAGTCTCATGCATCAATAACTTACTTCCACTTGTCATCTCTCCATCCGCCCACACAGCTCAGAGTTCACAATTCAAATGAAAAGGATCGAGCCAGTGAAAGAAGGTAGAAGAGGTTGCCATGGAGAACATGCTGGTTTGTCATTAATAATCATTCAAAATATTCACATTCACAATGAAGTCTGAGAAACAAAGAGCTGCGATATCTTACTGTGTGTGTGTGTGTGTGTGTGTGTGTGTACAGTTCATAAATGTACGCAAGCACCGGTTCTTCTCATTCATACACCAGAGTGAATCTATCCTGAGATCAGACACAGATCAGACTGAAGATAAAGTCTGTGTGCTCACAGTAACTGATTCAGTGAGTCTGAGAGTGGTTTTAAGCTGTTATGTTAAATTAACAGATTCATTTAAAAGAATGGACTCATAAAGAGTCATTCACTGTGAGCAGGTCTACACAGGCTGTGCTGTATGTGTGCAGACAGTCTTCACCCAATAATAATGTTGTCTATGTAAAACGTGTATGTTTAATCCAGACAGATAAAGCATCACTTCTTTGCTCTGGTGCTGTAGATTCAGCGATGCAGGAAACACTTTACATTTAACACAACATCATATGTGTAAAAATCTTTACAGGTCTAATTTAAACTTTAACCTTAATGTTTGTGAGAAAGGGAGTGTGTGTGTGTGTGTGTGAGTTCACCAACCCAGATCTTTATCATTGGCCTCAAACTGGATTAATTCTGTTTCTACTTTCTATCTTTCAACTCTTTTCTGACATTCATCTCATAATCCCTCTATTTTGCTTCTTTTCCACACACATTCACGCACAATTCCCTTGTGACATTAAAAGTGGCCACAATTTATATGACACTTCTAAACACACACCACACCTTTAAACTGTCATGTATGCAGGTGTGTGTGTGTGTGCAGTTCAGTGGTAGCTGAAGAAACACAGATTTGTGAAGTTACAGTCTGAATTGAATGTGGTGTTGCTATAAAAGCAGCATATCTTTTGGTGTGTTGTCTTTACTGGCTGTACACAAACACATACAGTAGCAACAGTTAGTAAATGACTCTTATGAACTGCTTCTCTTTATAAATCAGGTCAAACAACTGTTTCAGTTTACTCAATGAATCCATCAGAGCTCAATTAGTTTGACTCACTGACTGACTGGATGTGTATATGATAATATGTAGTTAAAGACATGTGTATGAAACGCTGACATGTACTCACCCTCAGTGTGGATGGCTGATACATAGGTCCAGTTGTATCTCTTCACTATGTCCACCATCGCTCTGGCCTGCTGGGCGTCTGAAGGCACGACCCTCATGAAATATTTATAAAGCGATTTATCACTCAGGTCCATACTGGTGGCGGAGTACGCGATCTGTGGAATATTAAACAGCTGCAGCAAATTCTGCACTTGAATGGCCACTGAACTTGAACCAGGACCAATGAGCCCTACAATTGGCTTTTTCCCTTTCATGGGCGTGGCTCCCGGGTCAGCGCACCTTGTTCCAGCCCCACCCCCGGCCTCCTCAGCCTCGTCGGCAGCAACGAGCGAGTCCCGTATGAACTCGATACTTTGCTCCAGAGCGACGGCAGAATGCCAGCAGGAGTCTCGGATCTCACAGCCGAGCGTGACGTTGGGGAGGATTCTGGGGTCTGCATTGATGCGCTCCAGCGTGTGCATCATGGCCTCGACACGCTGGATGCCGTACTGCTCCCGAACGGCCCCACATTTACGCTCGTGCACTTTGTCGGCCGGAGGCTGATGGTGCACAGAGAACAGGGCACCAATGATGATGTCACCAGGGATGTGGGCCACCACGCGCCGCTCGCTGGACTGGCCAGCCATTGCCAGGGACGTCAGTCGCAATAGCAGCACAGCGAAACTGAGGTGGTACAATGTGGACATTTTGTGATAAAGAAGGAAACGGGTTCTGTCTTTATTTAACTGGTCTTTCTTACTGTGCTGATGAGTCCTGTTGCTTGGAGAAGATGAGCTCACTGAATGTGACTACACTGACAGGAAACTGTGGACTCCTGCAGCTTTGAACTGTGCTGTCATTTGTCTGCAAGCTTCTATGATGACCCTTGGCGGGATGCTGGGTCGTTGCCGTGGCAACCTCTAGCTGGGGACAGCATGAGATGAAGGGCCTCATCACCTTGAATCAGAGAGGAGACGGACACAGTAATATTATTATCTTCACACAAACACACAGTATGAAAAATTGAAAAACACAAAGTATAAGAAATGCTGAGCTCTCCATATGTATGTATGTAGTAACTTAAGCCCTGTTATTGACATGTGAGTGTAAGTTTCCTGAACACAACTTTCAGATGTGTGTCATCACTTACTCATTCGTATGTCATTCTAAACCGTTCCTTCCTTCTGTGGAGCACACCGGCAGAATGTTATCCATACAACAAAGTAGAACAGATTCTGTTTTAATGACCCTGAACATAAAAAAGTGGCCTAACACATACTGATGATCTGCCATACTGTAGTACTGTAGTATGCTGTTGGGTTAGTAAACGACAAAAAGAAGCAAGAGAGAGATTTCAGTTCCTCTCATTTATACCACCCGTCAGTCTCCATTCACTGCTGGAGCACACTAAAGACAGCACCAAAATTATACTTTCCTGAGGAACCGTCTCATCTCACAAGACTTACAGGATGAATAACTTCCCACTGTGCGTTTTACACAAGCAGATCCTCTGAGTCTCTCTCAGAGTGACATCATCAGTATAAATGAATCGCTGCATAAAGAATCTTTTATTTATTTAGCAGCACCCGAAGGGCTGTTTTCAAATGGCAAACGACAGACGGGAGCCTGACAGCTGGTTAAAATGTGTACGGGTCCATTAGATGGACAGCGCGTCATTATGAAACTTTGCGTTCAAATAAAAGATCACAACAAAGGGAATTAAAAGGGAATTAACAAATGCATCACGGTGCACCTGCTTACTCCAACATAACAGAAACAACCGAATTTTGACCTAGAAAACTGTCAACCAATATCAAATCAACACAAAATACACAGTGATGTCAAACTGTGTTTAATGGTCGCTTCACTTAAATGAATGAAAGAGCGCCGCTCAAACCCTCGAAGACAAACAGAGCTCGACCGGACGGATGAGAATGAACGGCGAGAGTACGGCAGCGAGAACCGGAGACGTGCGCTGTCCGTGGTGCTGAAACGCATCTGTTCGTCTCGGCGCGACACTGCAGTGGCCACAAAAGTCCATGTGCTCCAGTATATCTAATACACATCCACCATCCTCTAATGCAAAGATCTTATCCCATTTCTACTGTATATATAAGATATATACAATACGTGCATAATGAATTACAATATATCATTCCCACTAAGTTAAAGCTTTCTATACATGACATTATAATGCAACAGATACATATGGCATTGAACCCGAAACATTCCTAGTAAGTCATATTTGGCAAAAATAACACTGAGATTAAGTCAAATGGTATTGCATATATAATACATTCGTGCCTTTGCACTTATAACGTGCATCAAGTCATATCGGTGCCCATGTAAACATGCTCGCACACCATCAGTCGTTACGTGAGTCTCAAGCGCTCGAGAATCTGCACACAGCGCAAACGCCTCCCCGCAGTCTGTGGTGCTGCTGACGGTCTGTCTTACCTGCCCGCGCCACAATCCTCGAAGGTCACGGACTGCGCGTGCTCCCACAGGTGTAATGATGGAGATTAGGCGGAGAGCAGTCGGGTGGTCGGCGGGACAGCGGAGAGCCGCAGCTCTAGTGTCGTCTCGTCTTTCTGTCACGCACTAACACCGCAGATGCGTGATCATGTACACACATCCCGCGACTCACCCCTCCCACCCGTAAACCACGCGACTGGCTGTATGCAACCGGCCGTGGCACCTGCAGACCTGCGCTGCTCTCATCGAAAACACACACGTTCCTCTCAGGGGTTCTACTGTTTTTCTTAAATACATTATTTAAAGTGATATTTTAAGTGGACGTGCACAGCGGGACGTTTCACACACTGTCTCCGCTGTTGTGAATGAATCTGTCAGAACTGTCAGCGCGTGGTGCGAGTGACAGAACAACGACAACATTTCAGTTTTCTTGTTTCAGTTTTGGAGCGTCTTGTGTGGCAGGTTGAACACACCTGTCGTACCCCACCAAAAAGAGGAACAATCCAGATGAAGACCACCGTGTGGTGCTTTCTGTTCGGTACTGAAACACCATCAACACAACTCCTGTCCAATAACAACAATCAATAAATCAAACCTTTCTCTGTCTGTCTGTGATATTCAATAGCTCGTCATGTCTAATCTCTTCTAACGAAGCAACACTTTCTGTGGGTTATATATAAAACTATATGTTGTATGATGACACATACAGGCTGTATAAGGACATTCTCTACTCACCTCGCCGGCACGTTTATTTGCTGGTCGTCATTTCTGGTGAAGCGTCCGTCGACCTGAGGAAACAGAAAGTGGCTTTCGCGCGGGATTACCGACCACTAAAAGCTCTCCAGCAGCCGCTGATAATACTGCTTCCTCTCCGGTGGTCACATAATGCTGAAGATCATGTAAAGACTCACACATATTCCAGCTGCACACTTTCCCTTCTCAACCTGCTGACTAAACATTTTAGACAGGTGGCTTCCTTCAGGTCCTGGTTTAGGTAAGTTAGTGCTGGTCTGCTCTGCTGATAAAGCTGGTTAACCCACATGGCTTTTTGGTAGCCATGTTTGTTGGAAACATGATGCACAGACACCAGCATATCGATATAAAGACCAGCATCCAAAGAACAACATTCTGGCAACCAATCAACGGTTGGTTGAATGGTCTCATAAACCAGCCAAACCAGGTAATCTTCTTAACCTCTAAATTTTGCCCTGTATTTCTCCAAAACACACTCATGTCACACTCCTGTCTGTTCGAGCTCAGCACACGATGGATTAGAGAAAAATCTGGCCTGATATTCACATGTAAGAGAATAAACAATAAGATAAAGATTAAGATCATGCTAAGACACCACATATCTTCCCCACAACAGCAAACAGTGAGTTGTGTAATATCACAGTAGTTAGTATGTTAGTTTAGAAGCTTAATTCAAGATAAAGAAACTAAACTGCATTGTAAGAACAAGGTTAATTTTCATAAACATCAGACTGGGGACAGTGTTGTACATTTACAGCATACATTCAGGCTGACACACATTTGAAACATTTTGCGATATATTATATTAAACCCATTATAAAATCAAACAGGTCTCCAATCATCAAATCTGCTCACTGATTCTTACAAATACTCAAAACCCCATTGAGCAGTGATGGAATGTCTGTAATGACATAATGCTTGTTAATTATAGAATTAGCATGACGGAGTCAATTGAGTGAAGCTTTTGATAAATTACACTCTGATGCTGGAAAGCATCCAAATGCTTCTTAGAAAGTACAAGAGTAACTGTTCAATGGCTTCTGGGGTCAGGTTGCTATAGCAACCCCTACCAATCTCTTTAAAGACGTAATGACGAGTAATCAGAGTCTGAAGTGTGTAATTGAGCCCTCACTCACACACTCACACACACACACACACACACACACACACACACACGTCAAGTAAACCCAAAATAATGACAAGACCAGAACACACACACACACACACTTACACAGACACACAAAGTTGTAATTCAAACACCAAAATATTGGACATGACAGCTTCTGAATTACTCTTCAACACGTGCCCCACACAAACACGCTCTCAGTATCTGGATGTCTGCGGGAGCTGATCTGTGACTCTGATCTGTGTGACTCACAGTCTGCTGTACTGCTGTATGAAAGACTGTTCTGTCTCACAACACCAAACTGTACAAACCATGAGGAAACTAGTAACAGTGATTTTGCATTACCAATTATATTAACGGCATGACAAACAGACTAAGTGTGTCATAACTGTGAACAACTTGCTCCGCCCATGAAACGACATCACTTTGTGTTCACAACCACCTGTCTTCATTCTGATATAAAACACTCATCTTTCAGAACTGAATTAGTTTCACTCACTGGACATGCTGCTTTATGTTGATTATTAGAAAAAAACAAACTCTGTATTTCACAAATGTATCTGAGAACCAAGATTAAAAAAAACACAAAACCAGGCCAGAAAGTGAAAGAGAAAAAGGGAAACAGAGGAAGGAGCCCTAGTTTGCTTGTAGACTGAAGGAAAGTGAAGCTGTTTGGCGATTTACACAACATTTACAAACATACACATAAAAATGACAGAAAATCCATTAATTGATGCCATTCCAAAACAACCCTGACATCATCTCTGTTGCCATAGAAACAATAATGCTATATAAAGATTCCCGTGTATCAGATGCTGTTACCAGTAAGTGATGTTTATGGAGACACGAGAAGCTTTTTACATGAATATCTCTGTCTGTATTCTCCAGCACACTTTTATTATCTTCTGTTTGGTTATTTGTATTGCTTTTTTGTATTTGTTTTGCATTCTTTTCTGGTTTTCCAAAACAGACGCAGGTACAGTATATATTTATATTGGTGTTCATATAACACCAGTGAACTTTAGTGAGGACTGACCAACATCACAGACTAACAGTTAACTAACAGCCTTTCTGAACCTGTGAATTTCTTGTGATGGTTAGATTGATTTCATTAAACTGTCTTCATCCATACAGCCACACACAGATCTGCAGTCTCATGCTGAATTGACTGAACAGGGGTGAGAGGAAGTTTATGAGGGGACAGCAGTCAGCTGGTCTGCTTCTGTGTCCAGACTCTGAAAACCGGGTCTACCGAGAAGAGGAAATGATCACATATTTCAGCTGCTTTCAGTGTGTGGTTTGTCTTTATCAGTGGTGCAGCCCCACACTGCCCCCTGGAGACCACTTGTATGAACAAAGTAAATTCGGTGGCTTTATAGTATTTGCAGCAGGGCAGTGAATCATCTGTATTTATCATGCTAAGATTCCACAGCTTCTTAATAAACTGTGCTCAATGAATCTAAACCACTAGAAAATCTCAGTAACTGTTAATGGAGCCTGTCCTAAGAGATTTACCTTCTAATAACTTATATTTATAAAATAACTAAAGTTTTCTCAATATAGATGAACATATTTATTCATGTCACTTACAGAATGAAAATATTTATCATTCATCAAATCCAGTGACGCCCCAACCCCAAAAAACATTTAGTCACAGTGATGAAGTTTACTTGCTGTCTTTCAGATAAATGACACTTGGTTTGATCTGTGTTGTTGAATGTAATGACATACATATATATAAACGACATAATATTTGATTCTATAACTAATTCTGTTAGGGGTTTAGAGAGTGAGGAAAAATGAAGAGAAAAAAGGGAGAGAGCCCACAGCAGTAGTAATCCTGTGACGCTCAGAGCAGTGCTGCATGCTGGATTATCTCGTGTCCACTTCTCCAACATGTGACAAGCTTATGATCGGAGAGGATGTGTAGCTTGCATGACACCAGCATAAGACACACACACACATTAACACAACTGAGTGAAACACTAACAAAACTTATTATCAGTATATTGCCAGCTGATAGCATCACTGTACAAATGTATTTGTGTATTTAATATTACTGTGACTTCAGGCCTGACATACTAAACAATACATCATATCTGTGGCCCCAATATTAGACAGAACACACGGCTGAATGACACTGTATTAGATAACCTGTATTACACTGTATTACAAACTGACTTCATTCCTCCACTAAACTAGTAAACAAGTATTTGTAGATGCTCCATTGTAAGTGTGTCAAAGGTGGGCAAATACGTTTTGGGGGAAACTGTAAATCCTTCTTTAAAAATGTGCTTGTCACCAACATACTGCATTATATGAGAAGCGAATTCAATTAGAGCTTAAAAGCCACTGAAATCACATTGGGCAGCAGCAGCAGCAGCAAAGCACCACAGCATCTGTCAGTTTAACAGTGGAACTCTGTTAACTGGGTTGACTTTGCTGGTTTGGTTATTGGGTTAAATCTATTGCCTTTCACTAAAGTGTCAGTTTAAACTGTAAAAGAAATGATCTCACGCTGCACTCAAGCATGTGCATTCCACAGAGCCGCGAGACCTAGTTCAATGATTTTATCCCAAGCATGTGATACGAGTGAGGCTGTGGGCTACGTGTGTTTTTGGGGGGGAGGGTCCTTAAGCAGTGGGTGAAAGAGAGAGAGATGAATAAAGTTTTTCTAACTCTCCTGATAATGTTTCACGCTCTGTGTCTGTGATCTGCGTGTCTAACATAACATGAGACTTCTGTCTATCTCCCTGCTTCTCTTCTTCATTCAGTTCCTGAGTCTCTCTCTTCAACAGTTTCCTCGTGTGTGTACCACTCCAGAGGTTCTGCAAAGCAAGCAGTGCTGTCCGGTTTGGCCAGGGGACGGCTCGCTATGTGGAACACTTTCTGGTCGAGGGTTCTGTCAAGATGTCACCGTCTCGGACCTCCCCAATGGACCGCAGTACCCTCACTCTGGTGTGGACGACCGAGAACAGTGGCCTCTGGTGTTCTACAACCGGACCTGCCAATGTGCCAGTAACTACATGGGGTTCAACTGCGGCGAGTGCAAGTTCGGCTACTTCGGGTCCAACTGCGGGGAGAGGCGGGAATCCGTGCGCAGGAACATCTTCCAGCTGTCGGTAACAGAGAGACAGCGATTTATCTCCTACCTGAATCTCGCCAAGACCACCATCAGCCCCGATTACATGATCGTGACGGGCACGTACGCGCAGATGAACAACGGCACGACCCCCATGTTCGCAAACATCAGCGTGTATGACCTGTTCGTGTGGATGCATTACTACGTGTCCCGTGACGCACTGCTCGGGGGTCCCGGGAACGTGTGGACCGACATCGACTTTGCGCACGAGTCGGCGGCCTTCCTGCCCTGGCACCGCATTTATCTGCTGTTCTGGGAGCACGAGATCCAGAAACTGACCAGTGACTTTAACTTCACCATCCCGTACTGGGACTGGCGTGACGCGGCGGACTGTCAGGTGTGCACCGATGAACTGATGGGGGCGCGCAGCTCCCTGAACCCAAACCTCATCAGCCCGTCCTCTGTGTTCTCCTCGTGGAAGGTAAATAACACACAAAACCTCTGGTTATTATTTCAGTATCCATTTGAATAGTGGATTTGTTGCATTTATCCATCTTTTAAATAAAAACGTTACACGGTGAATGCTTTTGTCAGAAAAGATCCAATAATGTGGTAACACTACAATATGCCCCATTAGTTAACATTATCTAGCAATCAACAATATATGTTTACATACATTTATTATTGTTCATGTTAATGCAAACAAAAGTGTGAATGTTAAAAAAAATAGATTAAAAAAATATTTATTAAAACTATATAAAAAGGGAAAAACTAAGAATAATTCATGCTGTGAAAGTATTTATTGTTTGTTCATGTTAACCAAAGTTAACTAATGTAAATGATATTACCAGTTGTGGTAACATAACTACAGTTTATATATGAAAAGTAGCCAAAACAATAAACCAAAAGAAGAAAAAATATGAATGAAAACAAATTCCTATTAAATTCAGTTTACAGTCTCCAGGCTGTTATTGACACATACTGTAATAAGCTACATGATACTGAGGTTTCAACTCCAAGAGCTTGTGTGAGATGAATCTGGTCTATTAAGTGTGTTAGTGTTTCTGGTGTCACACACATGACACTCTGCATTGAGTTTCTAAACGCGTGACTGGGTGATGCTGCCGCAGCACAAGACTGACTGATGCATGCAGCAACACTTGTGACTTGCAGTGGAATTCAGGGGTGTAAAAAAGTCACCAGTGTGTCTGACCCTAAAACCCCAATTAAGTTCAGAAGTGCCCAAGAGCTTCACTGAGGCACAACACAGACATGCTTCAGATTTCAGAAAGGAAACTTTTGAAAGGAAAGTCGGGCCCTTTTCAAGTGGCATTTAGAAACAGAGGCTGTTGTGTCTGTTGCCTGGATTCAGTCTGTGAGCTTCAAACACAAAACGTTTAAATGCTATTAAATAAATCCATCCCTGAAGCTTAGTGTAGAAGTGTAACGTATTCTGTTTTTAGTCTGTTTTAAAATGGAGGCCTGCATTAAAATGTATTCGTAAACAATGCAAAGAAAGTCGTTTTTACTCAGTATCTTTGTTGTTTTTCAGGAAAAATATCCAGAGATTTCTTGGAAATAACCAATAATATTTAGTTTCAACAGGTTAATTTAGAAGCCTGCACATATACATATTCTAAAATAAATATACCATGTTTTCAACACAACAAAGACAGTCATGACAAGGGTTTTTAGTACTATAGTGTATGAAACAATAGCATGTATTACCAGCTGAGTAATACTGCAGTACTGGACTGTCCAGTGATGAGTGTCCACACACTGTACCTGTGCAGGTGGTCTGTTCACAACCAGAAGACTACAACAGACGTGAGGTTCTGTGTGATGGGTCTCCTGAGGGGCCGTTGCTGCGTAACTATGGTAACCATGATCGAACCCGTGTCCAACGGTTGCCCACCTCTGCAGAAGTGGAGTCTGTGCTGAGCCTGACAGAGTACGAGACAGGGCCCATGGATCGGCGGGCCAACATGAGCTTCCGGAACGTTCTGGAAGGTAAAACAGTTTTAGAGAGTTTCAGCTGAGAGGTTAAATTGAACGCACTCATCTGTGGGTTTGTGGACGCAGGTTTTGCGAATCCAGAAACAGGGCTGGCAGTAACGGGTCCGAGTCTGATGCACAACTCCTTACACGTCTTTATGAACGGGTCCATGTCATCAGTGCAGGGCTCGGCCAACGATCCCATCTTCCTTCTGCACCATGCCTTTATTGACAGGTAACACACACACACACACTCACCTAGGACCAACAACACCCCAGCAACACCTTAACAACTGCATAGCAACTACCACAGGCAACCACCCACACTGAACATAATGTGTGGTTGCAGACATTTTAAAAAAAAAGTCATAAATCTAAGCTAAAATTCTGGTGTGCAATGTTCAATCATTTATTTTTTTGAAAGCTTTATGTTTTGAGCTATTAAATGTACAGTTTGTACAATGAGCTCAGAAGTCATGTCACTGAAATATGAAACTGTACACAACACAAAGATGACATTTGACAGTCTTTCATACTGCAGCACATCTCATCTGTGTGTTTCAGCATCTTTGAGCAGTGGTTAAGACGACATCAGCCTCCACGCACACATTACCCCACAGCCAACGCCCCGATCGGACACAACGACGGGTATTTCATGGTTCCCTTCATCCCTCTCTACAGAAACGGAGATTATTTCCTGTCCACTAAAGCTCTGGGATATGAATATGCATATTTACTGGACCCCAGTAAGTTATTAACAGATCCATTTACTTAAGCTCTGTGTGCAGCTCTGTGTGCAGCTCTGTGTGCAGCTCTGTGTGCTGCTCTGTGTGCTGCTCTGTGTGCTGCTCTGTGTGCAGCTCTGTGTGCAGCTCTGTGTGCAGCTCTGTGTGCAGCTCTGTGTGCAGCTCTGTGTGCAGCTCTGTGTGTAATCATGGTGTTTCGTCCGTCTCAGGCCAGAGGTTCATGCAGGAGTTTCTGACGCCGTATCTGGAGCAAGCGCAGCAGATCTGGCAGTGGCTGCTGGCTGCTGGGATTTTGGGGGCGCTCGTGGCAGGAATCATCGCAACGATTATTGCAGTGATGTGTCGCAGACGACAGAAAAGGCGAAAAGTGTCTGTGTACGGGGAGAGACAGCCGCTCCTGAACAGCAGTGAAGAGGAGACTTCAAATTCATATCAGACCACGCTGTGAACGCCCCCCCACCCCCACACACTACAGACGCATGTCAGTGGGAACAGATGTACCATTACTGTACCATTAGGAAAAGACACATCAGCTACTTAACTCACAACCAAGACCTCAACCATGAGCTCAAGTCATGTGACCAGGTCTCGAACCCCTGTCCCAGTCATGAGACCACAGCTATGTTCAGAATAACAGCACCGTACTAATCTTACCATATTCATCATACAGTGTGTTTAACCATATGTTCAGACTACAGATCAGTCATTAACATAACTATTTGGATTATAATTAAAATAACAGTAACTATTTTCATGATGATAAGTTGACATGCTGAATGAATGCAATGAGGTCATCAGTTACAGTTTGAAACATCATTGTGTATAATTCTACTTCATATACTTATTTTAAAAGTAATGTACAGTATTCACAGTACAGTATACAGTAACATACTGTTCCACTCTGAACATGACAGTCCTGAACTTAATCAGTGATCATAAAAAAATTAATAAAATATACAGTAAAATAAAAAACAATTGTTGTGCTTTACCTGACAACAGAAATTACAGGCAAAAAATCTGTACAATCTGTTCTTAAAATATGAACAGTAAAACTAGAAATAGTAATAAACAGCCAATAATTAAAAAACAGCACAAAACTAGTTAAATATTAACTAATTAAATTAAAGAATTCCTTACCATCAGGTGTTTATGCATTAAGCAGACATGATGAGTTGTGTAAATTCACTCATTGTTTACTTTAAAGATGATTTCGTTCACTTCATCATTGTGGTGTAAACTGTCACTTTAATGGTCTATTCAGGGTTCATGCAAGAATCTGTGTGTAACTTCAGCACTGTGTAAACTTTCATTAAACTAGTTATAGAAGTTGATTTCTGGGCAGAAATTCTTCTCTTTTTGTTTGTATTCCTCAGTGGCTCTTTGGCATCATTAGTTTGTAATGTGCCCGATTTATTTGTCTGTGATATCTTAGCTTAGAAGGTTGTTGTTAAAATGTTGGTTTTCAACTTCATTACAACAAAAGCAAACAAACAAACAGCCAATAACAGCGACGTGTCTGGCACACACTCACTGCTGATGGTTCTCCCTGTGTCCACCTCGGTCGTCCAGTCTGAAGAGTTGTGTTGAGAAAGCACAGCTAACAGACACTGTACCGGAGCTCAACACACAACAACACTCACTGGTGCCGGATCACGACTCCCCGTTCCGCCGTCGGGTTTGCTTTGACATCAGGTGTGGGTGGAGACAGGATTCATGCAGCAGCCTCAGAGAACACCGTTATAATCTGACCGGGAGTCAAACTTTAGCACATCACCGGTGTCGGTAACGTCTGTGACGCGCCTCCCCTGCGACGCGTCTCCCGGATTGGGAGTGTTTGTGTGTGTGTGTGTGTGTGTGTGTCCTGGGCGATAGACCTGTATAATATACAAAATAACAAAATAATATTTTGTTCTGTTTTAACTCTTCATTGTGTACTTTTATTTTAATGGTCTTATATTTGTGTTCGTTTTCATTGATTAAATCACAGACGCGCAGAAGGCGTTGTCACGTGACGTTACGTTTCTCAGCGCTGCTGAAGACGAGCCAATCACTGTCGAGCGTGACTCTGACGTTAACTGCTGTTTTGCTGCCGCCTGCCGGCTGCACTGAGAACTGTAGATACAGAAGATATGAGACATGTCCCAGAGCGAGCACGCTTCTGTACAGCACAATAATGCATGAGTGTATGCATGAGTTTAACGTTTAAAGTCACCAAACATGAATGAAAATCAATGCGTGAGATCACATGACTCTTTCAGCAGAAGGGATCAGACTCACCTGAGTTCAGCTGTGTGTCTATGAAGAGTGTAAATATTCTTCAGTCTAATGAAAATGATCCTCAAAGTTTCAGATGAATTTAACGGTTATCAGGAAGTTCAACATTATGATCTGGATCAGTAGAAAAGTCCAGATTTCATCATCCTCAGCACCCCACACAACATTAAAACTGATTACAGAAGTGACAACCACACAGATAAATGAAGTCAAACTAACATTTAGTGACCACAGAATCAACAGCTCAAATTATTATTAGAAACTTACAGCATGAATCACGGTAAGGTAAGGAGACTGTTTTTGAACACTGATCTGTATTATGTTTTTGTTCATTTTAAACCAAGAAAGTTCTGGCAATTTCCCAGTGTTGATCATATATCTGCGTATGATCTGACAGACACAACAATATTACAGGTTTTCCACTGAGATGTTTGTATGAGCAAAGAGTCAATGAGAAATTGATTTAACTGTATTAACTGTTTATTAACACAGTTTTTTATGTTTTTATGTTTTTTTACCTCATTGCAGGTTGAGATGGTGATATTACAGCTGAGGGTTGTGTTGATCTGACTTCAGTTCTGAAATGAAACTCACACCTGACAGAACTGAATCTGTCTGAGAATAAATGTGAAGCTGCTCTCTGATGTACTGAAGAATCCTCAATGTAAACTAAAGATACTGAGGTAAGAATGTCTCTGTGGAAACACTTCTGTACATCACTCTCAATACAGTATTTAAGACCCTTTAAAGTGTGATATCTTTAACTCCATTATCTCTTTGTGTAACACTTTTATAAACATTTCTTGCTGAATATCTAATAACCAGAATAACATACAGTAAGACACACAGTCATAATGATCATGAATTATAAAACACATAGTTAATATGCTGATTGGTTGATTTTAATGACTGCTTGATGGCTGCTTACCAAATAAACTGACATTAAATTATTTGTTTACATGAGAAAAACATAATACATGACATGAGAGACATGAATTAAACAATGAAGTTGAGTATGTCATTGTTCTTCACAGTCATTGTTAATGTTCTGTTGTATGTAAAGCACTTTTCATTGTTGTTTTTTGCCTCTCCACGTTTTAAGAATAATAAATGTGTGTGTGTGTGTCAGTGGAATTAGTAAGACTGAACAGTCACTGTAAAAATCTGCTACATGGATTTCTCAATACACTGACACACACACACACACACACACACACACACACACAAACACGTATCCCGAGAGCAGAGAAAAACAGAGTTAAACGTTGTTTAACGTCGTTTAAAATACCTGTTCATCCTGTCTCTAGCATCAGAACTATTGCTTGTACATGTAGCTCTGTAGAGGCTTGTTAGTGCTTATGGCAGAATGTTTAATGCTCTCTCTCTCTCTCTCTCTCTCTTTTTCTAGCTTTGGATTAAAGTGTCTGTTAAATGAATAAATGTAAATATAAGCTGCAAATAAGGAAATTATCTGAGAAGATGAAAATCACAAGCCAGATTTGGGCAAAAGAATGTTTTAATTCATATTCTGTTCTACAAGTTACATTATTTACAATATTTAAAAAAACAGCTAAAAGCAAGAAATAAAAACAGTGAGTGTTAATATCCTTAAACTTTTAAAGTATGCTTTCATATATA
>JAZGTJ010012877.1:0-15491 GCA_036877575.1 Botia almorhae
ACAACGCCAAGGTCATGGGTTCGATCCCAGGGATTGCATATACTTAGAAACAATGTATAGTATAATGCAATGTAAGTCGCTTTGGATAAAAGCGTCTGCCAAAATGCATAAATGTTATAATATCCTTATAAAGCATATGCTTATAATGCTCCAAATTTTCCTCCATGGGACATACAATTTTAAAGAATACTCTGACTGCTGTTTTCTATATAATAAAAGTAAATCAAATCTAATATAAA
The DNA here is from genome assembly GCA_036877575.1 of Botia almorhae. NCBI lineage: Eukaryota > Metazoa > Chordata > Actinopteri > Cypriniformes > Botiidae > Botia > Botia almorhae. The sequence continues at coordinate 240 of JAZGTJ010012877.1, forward strand.
TGTGATAAAAAGTAAAAGGAGACAGGGACTCAAAGCGCCAAAATATTTTGTGCTAAAATTAGGACCTGCATTCTATAGTAGGAGCCATACAATAGTTTTGTGTGACAAAGGGTTACACAAATTTATTTATTTGCTTTTGTTTCAGAATGCGCCTGAAAGAATTCTTTCAACTCCTCGTGTTCTTCAAAGGTATTTGAATTTGATTCAGTTAAGTTATTATTTTCCTGGTTTCAGCAATGTTTCTAATCGAAGTCCTCGTTGAACCTACAGAAACTGCAGCACTAAAGACCTCACACAGTTTGCAGCAGAAGCCATCGCATTTAACCGACAACTATCTCAGAAAGAAGAAGAGCAGGACGACTTTGGGGACGTCGTCTGCTCCATGAGACTTTCTCCCCCCTCAAACTCCAGATTAGCCCGCCGCAGAGCTCAATCTCAAGCATTACGCACCAACACCTGACACCTGCCTATGATGTAGTGCTTCTCACACAATTATTTACATTCTCTGCTAAGCAGCATAGCCTCTAGCTATCCGTAAGGCAAACTAACCCTCATAAATACTCATGCATACACAACACATGCTCAGTGCTAACTACTAACTTTACACACAAGAGCCAACCAACTTTTAAGTATGCACACCAAAAAACTATTGCTTTTAATTTACTTTACTTAATTTACTAATTTACAAGTAAATGCTTGTCATTCTTGTCCTGATCTCAATGTAATGGTGTTTGTGTTTTAAGCATCTAAAACTGTGATTTTTATAACATTTAAGTATTTATTATAAAATATTTATGGCTGGAAGTGTTACTCTCCTCTATATATAAAAGGTGCTCAGTTCTTAGGGAATTTACAGACCTTTTGGTTTTAATGTTACCATAGTGATTGTTTTGATATCTGTTGCATTTTGGTAATGCTTTTAGTTAAAACCCCCTTAAAATTCTTAAAGATATACTGTTACTCCAAAGCACCTGACCGCTTGTTTTAGTTACTGTCATGTGAAAAAAATGTTTGCGCTATGTAAAGCTATGCATTCTCACAGCAACATACCTTAGAATTTGATTTCCATGTCTATACAAGTTATAACTTGTTGCGTCAGCACAGTGAGGTATGTAGCTTTAATGAAGTTGTTGATGCAATATTACAGATACTTGACCAGTTTCAGTCTAACTCAAATGGTAAGTCAATATTACACAGTATTTGTGTTTTAAATGATTATATTTTTTCATTTTTTAAGTATATTTTTTATGCCTCTCTTATATGTAGCATTATATGTATTGTTTGTTTTTAGAGTGTTAAAATGTATTTTGTTGTAAATGTGGAGTATATTTCTATGAATCAGGACGATGATTCTGTTATGTAATTACACTTGGTTGTAAGGTAGAGTGTTATTTTATATTTTTGAATTTAGTGGAAATTGTGTCATATTTGGGGGCAGAGCTTTGCAAAAAATGACTGCGGCTGCATAAGCTCACATTTTTATTTTGTATTATCGAGCTATAAAACATGCAAAGTTATTATCGCTTATATTCATTGCTCAGAATGCTATTTGGTAAGCATTTTGTATATGGCTTTTGGCTCTCTGTATTTGTTGTATATGTTCTGTACACTTATGAGGATGTATTAGAAAACATTTAATACACAAGAGGGTGAAACTAGGGACACTACCTCATATTATCAGGTATATTCTCAGTACTCAATGCTTGTATGATGGTTATTTTACACAAATAGAAGTTATTTTTAGTGTAGGTTCAGGAATGATGTCTATGGAATGACAAGTTAACCCCTCAAAACTTTGGGACTGATCACAAGTCAGGAGTTCATGTGGTTATTCTGGTTTTGAAAAATAAAGCAGTTTGCACTGAAACAAGAAAGAAAACGTGTCTTTACTAACAGATTACTAAAACACTAAGAATTTGTTTAGAACCGTTAACACATTAACAGAAAACTTACGCTAAAAAATACTACAACGTTCTTTTGCATTGACATTGGCATGCACAAGGTAAACATGCATTGCTGTGGATACAATGCATTTATTCACGTGCTCCTCCTGGTTACCATAGCAACATCATTTCCGTGGCAACAAAGGATGCTGTTATTGATTAGTACAGCATCCAACAATGACAGATCTTCCTATATGTTTTTTTTTGTCAAGAAACTGCTTGTTTTTAGGATAATGATAAAAACAGAAGTAACTGAATAGTCTAGTTTAACAGTTCATATTATGCCATTATCTCAATGCAAACATCAGATTTAGATCTGGAACCCAATTAAACTAAAGACCCCTTTTTTTCATCCCTCAGTGCTGCCAGTGCATGTTACAGTTACTGTGGGAACCCTCAAAATTAATACATCCAACAACAATTAAACAGAAGAGGGAAGCATAGAAGAGTGGACCTTTACATTTTTTCCTCAAGGTTTTTATGCACTAAAAACGTGTTTGTTTGAACAGGCTGTTTTCATCCCTCGCTGGCCCTGCAGTGGAGGCTGACAGGGAAATTGTCCTTGGAGTGTAACATGAGTGTAACAGATACTGAACGTTTCCTATTTGTTTTCACGATAATGCATATGTCTACTTGGCTATGTATGAGTGGATATGGTGCATCATGAAGGTTCTGTGTTTTATGGAGACCTGACAAATGTTAAATACCCTTGATGTAATGTATAGTCATCAAGTGAGCGCAGTACGTGAAGCTGAAAATAACTCGGCAGCGCCCCATGCGGTGATGAGAAAAATGACTTGTATTAAGAGAAGGTTTGGTGTGAAGCGTTCAGTTGTGGACCAGACGCTCCATCCAAAAGTACCACACAGCGAAACGATGCGCTCGTTCAGCGGCTGAAGTTGAAGAGCTCAGAACAAACCCGAAGACACATTTACATATATGACAGCATCACTCATCTTTCTGTCTTCTGGTGAGTTTAAGGTAACGAACCCGATTTTGATATTAAAGCTCGGAAATGTTTTGACATCTTTATTATCTATCAGAGTTAAGATGCAGCGCTTTTGTATTATTGATTAAAACTCTTACTGCATCTTTATTCATTTTAGCTCAATGCATAGAAAATGTCAGAACGTCTATAAAACCTATAAAAGGTTTGTTGGTTTAATATTTTTTATCATATTTAAATAGATTAATTGATTGGTTGATTTTGAAAGATACAAAACAAAAAATAGATAGATAGATAGATAGATAGATATTATTATACAGAAAATTGTTAATTAACTTTAAATGACATTTTGCTTCTTTGCAGAACAATATTTAACCTAAACAGAAATATCTAGTCGTCTGTCAGGCAAACATACTATGTAATAAAGTTATATGGTACTGTAATATCACTTCTCCTGTGGGTTTCACATCATCAGACTCATCTGGTCTTGACAGCACTAATTAAATTGGCTGAGCTCAGGGCTGGTGCTTCCATAACACACAAACAGGCAGGCGGATATGTGTTGTTCCAGCACATCACTATAATACTCATTACTGCTCTCTTGTCTGTTTTCCTGTACTTTTCTTTTCCTCTCTTCTGCCTCTCTTCCTGTGCTGGGTTATAAGGTCAGTGCCATTTAGAGAGAATGGTTTTCTCTGATGAAGATGGCCGGCCTGTACTGAAGAAGACAGGTGAGAGGAGGAAACTCCGCTCACAGGGGTTTCCCTCCCCGGCACTCTGCTGTGCTTGCGGTCTCTGTATCCTGCTGGCAGGCATTAATATCACCCTTGTAGGCGCCCTTGCCTTTGACAAACTCCTCCCTTTCAATAACCCTCCCATCATTATTGGACCCATCCTCCTGCTGGTGGCCTTTTCGTTTTTTGGCGCGTGTTGCATCTGTAGCCGACGCCCCATTGCCCAACCCTCTCGCATGTCTGCAGGACGGGACCACTGGCCATTGATGAGGATGGGCGGAGCTGTGTTTGAAATGGAGAACAGTGAGCCCACTCTACAGGATACAACAGCTGTTCAGCTCAGTCCAACAAACTCTCCGAGCTCCTCCCATCGCTGCAGCCCCACCCACCTTTCCCTTGCTCGGCCCCACCCTTTTCAAACCTGTGACTCCTTAACGGAAAATGATGGGAATTTAAAAAACAATGAATGTTGATTAATCATATTCATAGTTTGGTCTGCTGATTCAGACCTTACATTCTTTGTGCACTGTTGTCAATCCAGTGCGCCCCATTAACATCCCAAGAAAATCTCAGCAGCTTAAAGGAGTGGTTCAAAACTATTATCTGTCTGATTTTGAAAGCATTCACTCACACAAAGGTCTCAAAATGAGATTTCTTGACATGCATAGGCAGACATGAGGCAAATGACTCGGAGAAAATTACTTGATATAACAAGTTCTGTGCAGTGTCATCAGCTTTCAGGGTCAGGCTGGTCCTGGGAGGAAGAATTCGGTGCTAAAGTAAGAAAAGCACATCATTTATTTATCTCAGATCTGAAAGGAAAACTGGCTAATAAAGGATTATTACAGGATCAATTTTAAACCATTTAATCTAACAATCTAACACACCTATCTTTTATTCTGACATGGCAAATTGACTGTGAGCTGAAATCGTCCCTTAGAAATAGAAAATCAGGAGCAATTTGGGCCGGTAAGGGATAAATTTGGTTCCTGTGAAAAATTTGCTTTTGTACAATCGTAACTTTTTCTTTTGCATGGTTATTACATTTATACCATACTATATTGAATTTGGTTAACGTTATAATAGGATAATTATTGTAATATCTTTGTGGAAATTTGTCTAATTTGTCTGTATTGTTTGATGTTGTATTCTTGTTTAATTGTAACCTATTACATAATAAAACGTATATACCGATGACATCAGTAAACACTTTAAATGGAGACGTTAAAATAACTTGTCATATCAACTTTTGCATAATACTGTTTGTTTGCACTATTTAGCTGTTATAGATTGTTATTAATAAATATAACCGAGATGATTACAATTTCTTTGTTGCCTGGAGTTTATTTTTGCATGGTTATTTAAACGTTGCAAGATAAGCGCCATCTTATCATCTCAATGACTAAGTGAGATAAAGTACTGTTAAAGTACCGTCATACTGTTTTGTAATATCAACAAATTCAACACCCTATTTACTGTCCCAGACTTTAATATTTAATAAGTTTAATTAATGAGGTAATGTGTTTCACTTAAAGCATCAACAGCAAAATTTGATTTGACTATGTGATTAAATAATCCTTGGTGAGGAAAATAGTGAAAATTATTAGCAAAAAATGAGGTCGAGCATTTGTAATATTAAGGACAGACTTCCTGTCTAAACTCCCCAAAAAGCATAACGTGTCCTCCTGTTCACATTTACCAATAACCCTGCTGTTCAAATGGTTATAAATTTACTACTGTATTCATGACAGTGCTGCTGTACTGCAGCCTTTTGTGTTTGCTGTGATTAAAGAGATTTATCAGACCCACCCTGAGCAGGTTTATAATGCATATATCAAACAGAAGAGAGAAATCCTCTCTTATCATACGCCAGTGTTTATGGCTGATGTGTGATGCGACTGCTTGTAACAGATCAGACCTGTTTGTTCAGTTGTGCTGCGGCACCATCTGTGCACACAGCAAAATTACTGCTGCCTCTGAGACGCTGCGGCGTTTACTACACCTCCATTCTTTCTATTAGGACACTGCCAATATAACTGTGTTTAAACTAGATAGACAGAAACACAGAGACAGACAGGCAGACAGACAGGCAGGCAGACAGACGGGGACCTGTTTTTAATTTTCATTGTACAATTATGCACAGTCATTAGAGATGCCTTTATAGTTCACTGTCTATTAATTACTTGTAATGCATAATTAAACTGTTTTAATTATATATGCACCTGGGTGCAATGAGGGTATCTATTAATCTGTTTATCAAACACACAATTTAACATGTAATACTTTCAGTGCTTTTCTATCAATGTTTTAAAAGACTCCCAATCATTTTATTTATGGTTTCATTTATGTGCTCATTTGCATGATCAGCATAGTTGGTTAAATGACCTTTATTAACCAGAAACTAACCTTAACGTTGCACTTCTAAAAGTACTATTTTCTTTCAAATAAGTCAAATGTTTCCTGACAGACACACTTGCAACCATCCATTAACGTACATCTTTATTACAATGCTACAACGGAAGTTTTCAGTAAAAGTTAAAAAGAGCGGCTCCTAGTGGTCATAATCCATGAAAACAGGCTATTAATGGTCACTGACTTTAAATATAAGAAAATGTTAGATTAGGCCTTCTGCTAAATATTTGTGCTTAGATCTATTCATAACTTATTTAATATAATTATATATATATTAGTGATCTACTTCGTAATAATAACAAGAAGAGTCGTTATTGACCATTACGCTGAGACATTTTGGAGACATTTAACCAAAATTCTCCATATTATTGTTTAACAGTAGCACATACAGAATACGTGCTATTTTAGTTCATTGTAACGATGCCCAATCTGTCCTTCAACACATACGCATGCGCAGACGTGCAGTTTCCGTGCCGTCATGTCTGATGTGGATGCGCAAGCGCAGTGCTGGGCTCAAGCGGCACTATATATACGCTCGCGAGCTACTGTCCCCTTCCACCTTCAGCCATTTTAACAATGTTAGGAGCTGTGGGACGCTGCTGCACCGGGGCTTTGCAGGCTCTCAAGCCTGGGGTGACCGCCCTGAAGGCTCTCAATGGAGCCCCAGCAGCACTGTTTTCTCGTAAGTACAGATCATTGGTTTTTAAATGGTTGGATTTAACGCCTCTGTTCTGACAGCAACGTCACTGCCGGCGCGGCCAAATGGCAGCATGCAGATGACAAGAGTAGGCCGCAAAGTTTGAACGTCAGTATCTTCAGTGATTATTTTACAGTATTGATATTATGCGTTTCATACTAATTTGCAGTAGAATTTAGGTGACATGTGTGTATATAACAGATCATAAGGACAAGAAACTCATGTTAGAAAACCGGAATGACCTTCCTGTGTGTCATGTAGAGGCTCGCGCTGCTGCTCTAAACTCGCGAGGTCATGGTACAAATAAACGTGTGAAATAAGAGTATTATTTATTGTAACGACGTTTAGAAGCAGTTATATATTCCTATGTGGTTTTTCCACATTATTTAAATGCATATCTGTAGTGAACCGGTTGCGAAAACAATCACTTTTGGTTTTGAACGAATCTTGCTTGCGTTCATTCATTCATTAGTATATTTATACTTTTCACGGGATTGAGAAATCAGTTGCAGACAAACCACGTTCAGAACGAAAGCGTAAGATGTTATTTTTGAAGTGTCAGTGCTTGTGTTTCTCTTTCAGGCAGGGATTATGTTGCTCCCGCCGCAGCTGCTGCCACCGCCAACGGGCGTATCGTTGCGGTCATCGGTGCCGTCGTGGACGTCCAGTTCGACGAGGGTCTGCCCCCTATTCTCAATGCCCTGGAAGTGGCCGGCCGCGACAGCAGGCTGGTTCTGGAAGTAGCTCAGCATCTAGGTAACGCAAATATGGCTGTATTTTTTCATTTATAGTTTTAAGTAATAATCTCTATTTAGACAATATGGAGGTGTGACGACACAGGATTTTCTGTTTGTAGGGGAGAACACTGTCCGCACCATTGCTATGGATGGTACTGAGGGACTGGTGCGTGGTCAGAAGGTTCTTGATACTGGTGCCCCCATCAGAATCCCTGTGGGACCTGAGACACTGGGCAGGATCATGAATGTCATTGGTGAACCTATTGATGAGAGAGGACCAATTTCTACAAAACAGTAAGTGTCAATAACGGCCCATTAAGTCTGTACTGAAGTAATGTTGCTCTTTGGTTGTGGTTTTTGGGTGCAGTTGCTGAAGTACACTTTGTGCTCCTCCTCAGGACTGCCCCCATCCACGCTGAGGCCCCAGAATTCACAGACATGAGTGTCGAGCAGGAGATTCTTGTCACGGGAATCAAGGTTGTAGACCTTCTGGCCCCCTATGCCAAGGGTGGCAAGATTGGTATGTGATGCTCCATCAATCTGTAATCTTTGGACTATCACAGACTCAAACCAAATATCATTTTCTAAATTCTGGCAGTTACACCACTTACATTAAAGGCTTGCGTCTGTGCACAAACTAACTAGCAGCTTTCATTTTAGGTCTTTTTGGTGGTGCTGGTGTGGGAAAGACTGTATTGATTATGGAGCTGATCAACAACGTGGCTAAGGCTCATGGTGGTTACTCTGTTTTTGCTGGTGTCGGAGAGAGAACCCGTGAGGGAAATGATCTCTATCATGAGATGATTGAGTCTGGTGTCATCAACCTGAAGGACACAACCTCAAAGGTAACTGCATTATTTCTCTTGGCCCAAGTAGATGGTTAAAACTGCTATACTTGACCCATAAATGGAGGCAATTACAGTCAACAGCTGTACAAAAGAATTGGTCCTCAGGTTCCGATTGCTCCCATTAGGTGGCGTTGGTGTACGGTCAGATGAATGAGCCCCCAGGTGCCCGTGCCCGTGTGGCTTTGACGGGACTGACTGTTGCTGAATATTTCCGCGACCAGGAAGGACAGGATGTGCTGCTCTTTATCGACAACATTTTCCGCTTCACCCAGGCTGGATCAGAGGCTAGTGGTTTGATTTTCTACATCTCCAAGCCTTTTTGTCCATATAGGAATTTCCCACCAGATCTTCTACTTGAGGGTATAACTAGTTCTTCCTGCTTTTGTTCTTCAGGTGTCTGCCCTGCTGGGCCGTATCCCCTCTGCCGTGGGTTATCAGCCAACTCTGGCCACTGACATGGGTACCATGCAGGAGAGAATTACAACGACCAAGAAAGGCTCCATCACATCTGTGCAGGTATACTACCTTAGTTACTCTGGTCACCCGCTGATGATTATTCTTATGAACCACTGTTTGCTGAAGATCACTTGTGGTTTCTCATAGGCCATCTATGTACCTGCTGATGACTTGACTGATCCTGCCCCCGCTACCACTTTTGCTCACTTGGACGCCACCACTGTGTTGTCTCGTGCAATTGCTGAGCTGGGTATCTACCCTGCTGTGGACCCACTGGACTCCACCTCCCGTATCATGGACCCCAACATTGTAGGAAGTGAGCATTATGACGTAGCTCGTGGTGTCCAGAAGATTCTCCAGGTGAGCGACAATGAAAATGGGGGTTCTTTTGGGTTCTTCACATTTAAAGTACAGGTCATCACAGTTTTCCCTCTTTCCTCTAGGATTACAAGTCCCTGCAGGATATCATTGCTATTCTGGGTATGGATGAGTTGTCTGAGGAGGACAAACTGACCGTGGCTCGTGCCCGTAAAATCCAGAGGTTCCTGTCCCAGCCCTTCCAGGTCGCAGAGGTCTTCACTGGACACTTGGGCAAACTGGTACCCCTTAAAGATACAATCAAAGGCTTCAAGGCTATTCTTGGTGGTAAGTCTCTGGTAATCCTGTTAGTTTTATTAGGTCTATTGGCGTAGGTACACCTATCTCATAGTGTTGCCTTTCCCTAGGTGAGTATGACCCACTACCAGAGCAGGCTTTCTACATGGTGGGGCCCATTGAGGAGGTCGTCCAGAAGGCAGAGAAACTGGCTGAGGAACATTCGTAAATAAGTCTGTTTTAAATGTGTAAGGGGTGGGCTGAATGAGAGTGAGGAGCACTTGGTTTGTAATGTCACATTCAAAATGCAAAATTCTTTATCGCTGGTCATCATGAAATATTTAATGTTTCCAATGAATCAAGATGGAAATAAACTGTCTTGCTGTGAATGTTTCTTTTGCTTTTCTTTGTCTCTTAATGTGTTTTTCTCCACTACAATGAATGTATTGATTTGTCAATAGACACTGAATATCTATGGCATTTAAAAACCTTAATTTAAACCATGTCAGTTTGACAAGTTTAAATACAATCTGAAATGCGGATAAATCGGCAATTAAAATTGGACAAAAAAAGTTAAAAATGGCAAATTGATCAAATCTACAAATCACATCTTGAAGCGCTATACAGAAATTACAGAACCAATTTTTTACCACTGGCAGTAACCGGCTTCCAAAACAAGCCCCGATTCTGCAAGTTGTTAAATTATCTTGTTGAAATTGTATTTTTATTTTTGGACATATAGATTTTTTTTTTTTAGATCAGTATAATACAATAGAATATTACAAGATAAAAATCGTAATTCTTTTTCATTTCAAAACTATTCAGTTCGTTTAATTACTGGTTTTAATGGATTGGCTAATTTCCTTTATTTTTAAAGCTCTTTGGTCCTTCATAATGAACCTCGTCCACATGACTTCCCAGAAAACTGGACCTAACAACTCAAATTATAAATCATTATTATAAATCATTGCGAGTCAGGGTAAGATAAAAGGACTGTTTGGACACCGATCTGTTATGTATTTGCTTAGTAACGTTTTTTTTTGATTGTTTGTTTTTAACCAAATAAAGTTACAGGTTGCAGATTTATGCAATTGCACTTTTTGCAGACCAGCTGGTAACAGCTTAAGTGTCTTACATGTATCTGTGAGAGAGTATCACTTTATTAATACTTTAATAGTAATACTTTATTATTTAACTGTAAAAAATACTTTGCTGCCTTTTTAAGTCAATATTTTAAATCAGTTTGGCTTCACAAGTCATTTCAACTTATTCTTTGTAATCTTGACTGGTCTTGAGTTGCTGTAACTTATAAGAAATAGTTGGAAAATTGCTTAACATGTTTGTTAAATATTTTTAAATATTTTTTAAGGTAGCAAAGTTTTTTTTACAGTGTAATAACTCCACTAGCAATCAGAATGCATGTCTGCATCCTAACAAGTCAAAGGCTACAGATTATTTATTATTATTTATTATAGTGTTATTTAAACTTTGACATCTTTCCTCGTGTCTTGACCTTTGGTAAAATGACTATAGCTGGACAAGCTCATGTTTTATACTCTTGTATACTCTGTATGAACTCTTTGATTGTAAGCCTGTTTGCTTTCAAACTTAAGTGATACCATAAACTAAAAAGTTTAGATTTATGGAGCATTACAGTGCAAATCGAATTAAACCAAAGGAAACTAGTTTGAACCTGTTTGTGAAGGTGACTGCTCCTGATGGCACTGAATCAAAAGAATGTGTGTCTCTACTGATATTCAAGCCAGTTAGTGTTTTATAGATAAAGGCTTTGTGCCAGTTTTGCCCATGATGCCATTAGAAAACTATCCGATTACTAGCACGTGCACAGAATATAAAATCACACTGCTATTCGCATTGCTGGTTGGCTGAAGGATATTCAGGCCGTGTGTCTGGCTGGTCTAACAGCATCTTTGAGCAGCAGGTTGTCTGAGATCCAGGTGGGCATGTAAGAGAGGTAGCTAGAGAAACTTAGCATCCCACCCTGTGGATGTTAGAAAACGTTTCTTTCACCAAATGTTTCACTGATTGAGAGTCGAACAAAGAGGAGAAAATAAGTATGTGAACACTCAAACACAAAACCTATATGCTGGTCCTCCATTTGCAGATATTAAGAGGACCTAGCCAGGAAGTATCCACATAGATGATTGGTGTGTTTACAGCGCAAGGCCAATACTGTACATGTACAAATTATAAAATACTTCATATATAAAAATAACTTAATAAATGCACATCAACTTGAGATGAACATGACTTTTCAGCTTTTCTTCTCCCTTCTCTGTCAAGCATGCTGCCACCACAAAGAATCTGCACTTGTGGATTGCGAGGAGCTTTCCGAAACCAGAGTCACACCCTGTGATGTAAACATATTTATTTCCTCTGTCCGGAACTCTCTCTCGCTCCTGGTACCATCTCACGATGTAATACAGGACCACCAACACGCAAACGTACAGAAACATGGCTGTTAAAACAGAGCACAGAACACATGGCTGTGAATCACGCACTCAGGGCTCCAGCTGTGATCTGAAAGGTACAAATCTCCTAACTGATCACACTTACATGAGCACAACTCGTCATTCATAGAGTTGTGTTTCCTTTATTACCATCATTGTTTCAAAACAGAAGTTTTATTGTGTGGTGTCACATTTATCACACGTTTATTCACAACAGGGCCCATGTCATTGACCTCTCTGTCATCTTGTAAGTAATCATATTACTAATTAAATCCTCTCCCTTGCAGTTTGTCCAACTTTGTGTTGGCAATTGCATGTTACAATACTCCTGTTTACACCTTTAATAAAACTGTAATAGCAGGTTTTAAAATGAGCCACCACCTTTATTAAATGTAAGCAGGTTATAGGTTATAGATTTGTCAATTTAAAAAAGGTCACTTCCCTGTTAACAGTGTATCAAAGCGCGCACACACAGACACACACACACAAACTAAAGTTAATTTTCCACCTGACGGTATTTCATGATCTAGTTAAAGATCTTTCGATGTCATAAAAACATTCTGCATATTTTTCTTGATTATTAGTTGTGGGGGCATCCTTATATGTATATTATTTAATGTACATGATATGTGCTTAAGTTTTCAGTGGAAATGGCTTTTTCTGTCATCATTTTAGCTTTCTTATGTTCCAGGTTAGAACACAGCTTGTCAGTCTGCTTTCTGTGTTTAATTGAGCATACAGATATACTCCAAAACAGACAGTTTATATGAAAGTTATAAGTTAATCCTTTATGGATCCGATAAAACATTTACAGTTACAGTGTAAAACATTTTTGTGATACAGTATAAAAAATAATAGTACAGTGCAGTATAAATGTTGTATCTTAGCTTCCTTAGGGTGAATCACTTCGTTGTTTTTCTCACTTTTGTAAGTCGTTTAAGCATCTGCTAAATGCCTAAATGTAAAAATTATAAAATAGAAATATAATATTTTCACAATTCCTTATGGCAATGAATAACTGCCCAACTATCGAGATTTAAAGTAAACGGAGACAGGATATTTGTATCTTAATACATACACACGAGACTTATTAACGAGTATGTTTTAATGGATATTTTGCAGTCCAGCTCACTATAAAAAGGTAAGTACTTTATCTTGCTTCTTTTGATTGCGTATGTGTTGTGAATAGATTAAGGGCTCTAAGCATAAAGTGCTGGAAGAGTACGCATTTTTTATTATTATATTATTGTTATTGTTGTTATCATTTATTTTATTATTATACTTTAAAACTGTCTGGGTGCCAAAGACCGTAAGTCCCAAGCCACTTTCATATAGTAATCCTGGTAACACCAACAAATAATCCTGGAATACCAACAAATTACCAGAATGACTTTACTGGTAAATACACAAATTTCACACAAGCAACAGCATTTAGTCATTTTTACTAGTAGTAGTCTGTACCATTCACACATCAATACCAAAATACCGCTCTGTGATGTCATTAACCGTGGTTATTGCCAAACCGTGTTGTGTTTTAAAATATAACGGGGTTTAACTGTTTCTGAATGCATGCAGTTTGTATTTTTGTTGCAAACATTTACATTTATGCAGTTGCTTTTGACCCAATGACATCATATTACACAAACATTTCTTCTTTGACTGCTAAATTCACACCTAGCACCTTACCAGTATATTACTGGTAATGTTACAACTTCTCTTACTGGTAAATTGCTAGGGCCTATTTACCAGTACATTTTTTTAAAGGTCCCATATACACATGACCTCTTAAGGGTAATTTGCCAGTAATTTACCAGCAAAGACAGCATGTGTGAAAAGGGGCTACACTGAGACCAGACTTATTGGGATGGTCAGAAATCCCACCACTACTCAAACGCATCCACACATGCGCTGTAATATGATATCAGACACTACATGGCGCTGTAATATGATAATTCACATTTTGATTAGTATTTTAAGGGAGCTATTAAGTAAATTCTTTTGCATTTTCCAAAAAATGCACTTTTTCAATTTCTTCCTTCTGACTTCTTGTCAGATTTGCTTGAAACCTGACACGCATCATCTAAAGACACCCTCATGGCAAAATGTCATCAAACGAATTTTGATAGTTCAAATCGCTTAGCATATATAATCCAATGAAATCTGTGGGTGTGGCCCATTTTTACCAGCTGGCCACTATCTTCTGAACCCAAAGTCCAAGCCTAACAAAACTTCGCACGTGTACTGTAAGATATGAGGACACGTGTAGACCTGGACGCACTTCAAATTTTGTGTTTTTTTCCCATAGGGGGTGCTACAACATAAACTTTATAATGCCATAACCATATTCTTGAAGTTAAAAACCGTAGACAAGGTCTCATGGTCTCTCACTGCTATACATTAACTTAAACCTGAATGACCTCCCGTTATGATATAGACATATTTATAGTACATCCGAAACCGAGTTTACGTTATACATTTCCCCAAAAATGACCATATGTAATAAGCACTGTAATAAGCTATTTTTTATTTTTGTTTTTTTTCTTTAAGTAGTGTATATCTCACGTTCATGTTTAGCATGAATTTTCAACAGTTCTCAAATTACTTTTTTAAACTGGTAATAGCCTGTACCACAGTGTGTTGTTTCTTGATTAATGTCATATCAATTTCATATTATTTCCTAATGGCGAACATTCGTTTGAATTTTAAGGAACAGTAAGAAGAATGCCAGGCACCGTGAAGCTGCAGAGTGTCAAGAAGTTTGGACAGGAAAATGGTGGTTATACATTTTCAGATGAGGGTAAACTGTTTTTCAGTTTTGCAGTTCTCAAACATATTATTATAATTTATAAAATGCAGGCATGTATGAAAATGTTGATTTTGTGTTACAGAAAGAAATGACGATTATATGTAAGTTCTGCTTTTCAGCATATCAACATGTATTTTTACAAAAGAAAACATTGGTCATTATAATTGTTTACTTTACTAAACTATTGTTTTGTATCTTGACGCAGGACAATGACATCATCTGACAAGGACGAGAAGTATGAGCTCTGCTGTCTTTTCTGCTTTTTATGATAAAGTTGATTGTTTTCTCACATCACAGATCTTTTCATTTGCAGGTGCAAAAATGGCAATAAAGAAGAATTAAAGAAAGAAGAACCTGCTATTCGTATAAGCTTCTTCCAGCTGGTAATGCCTCCCGCTTTGATTGATGAAAATTATGAGGTGAAATCGTACTTTTACATAAACTTCTCTTATTAGGGGAAATGATTTGTGATTATTTCATTTGGGTCAAAAAGCATAATATGTTACATGGTCATCTGGAGATCTGCACGTGACAAATGACATCAAATTGCAGCATTTAGCTCCAACTACAGTCACAATTGAACTATATACCAATGTCTTCAGAAAAAT
>JAZGTJ010012878.1:0-15491 GCA_036877575.1 Botia almorhae
TTCTGCAGTGAACTATTAAAATGTCCATTTTACCAACAAACATCTGGTTGCCAAGCTGAAGTCGGAGGTGTCCATCAGGTGGGGCTTTTGTGATCCTCAGAGGCAGCTGGTCGACCTGCAAGGATGCGTCTTTCACGCTGCGTTCGGCTCGAACCCAGTGCCACTGTCTGTCATTGAGCGGCACGGGAGATTTTACAGTCAGGATTACTGGCCCGTCGCCCACATCAAAGGAGAAGGTCACAGCTGAGGGAGCTGGTGGACAGTGAGATGAGGAATTTAAAGCCTTACTAATATCAGAAGAACATGAGTAGAAAAGCCTCTTAAACTGCTACAGCATGATTAAAATATAATAAAAACGAGTAAAATATAAATGAATGAAATGGAATGCCAACTACAATGGATACAATTATAATGTTAGTTTTCCGAAGTTGGAAGCAAAGGTTGGGGCATTATTAATTGAATTCATGTTACTTTTTATATAATTAAATGCATTAAATTAACATTTTAAATTGACAGCCCTAATGTAGTTCAATTATTGCTTGTCATGTTGAATTATTGTGTCGTTAGACTCCTTGAACAAAACCTTAAACTGACATTGGTACAGTGCTATAGGTGTTGAGACTTACAGCTCAGCTCAACGCGGATGAAGTCCTGAACGCCCATGTTCTCCAAGAAAACCCCAGAGGACGAGGCCGTTTTGAAGTAGAATGAGATGTCGAGAGAAAGTTCCGCCTGGAGGCCGGGGAAATGCAGACATGTAGCCTCTTGATAGAAGAACGCAGCGTTCCACAAGGACTCTAGCATAAAGGAAGAAAGATATACGCCACATATTTGATTAAAAGTGTGGATGGATCTTATATTCCATTTATACATAGAATTATCATCCCATTTTTTTCTTTCTCACTCTTGCTCTCTCATTGTATTCAACCCGCCTGTTCCCATCACGTATGACAATGACAACGTATGGCAACCGAACGGATTCTTTAACTTACTGTCGCCAGAGCACTGCAGGGGCCCCACTGCATACATTGCTTCAGAGCCCAATCTGTAAGTGTCACCAATCACTATCTCCTGAACCGGCAAGTGTTCCTTGTATGAGAAAACACCAGTGTCATTTTCCCTGTAAACAAGAAACAAAAACGCAAATGCCAAACTGTCCTCACAACAGATGTGTTAAGCTAGTTGCACGCTGTGCGAATTTCACAGCCCTTCACGATTGCCGCTTGTCAGATTGTATGATACAATCCCAGTGGGATCTGTATATTAAAGCCATGGCATACTGCACAACATTAACTTTTTAAGCTAGTGTGTGAAATATACATCGTAGCCATACTGTACGTCGTTAACAATTTTCCAAACTAAAGCAGTGTTGACTGTTATCTGTCAGATGTGGTAGCCTTGTCACACGCAAAATTTTTGTCACTGCCAGAACTTCAGTGGAGGATGAGATTCATCACAAATGACAATTCATTAGCTGTTTAACTGTCACACCAATTAATCAAAAAGCACTGAATTTGTTCTGTGATGCGAAACATTTTATCTCTGAAATGTGCCTCAGACAGAAAAAAAACATGGGCCAAATCATAGCTTGCACCCAGAAGTCCATAGATACTTCCACTGAATCACAAAAACTGCAGACGAGCAGGTAATGTTAGTAAATCTAATAGATGTAATGAGTCACATTTGCCTTGTTACCATGACATTCGGTCTGCATCACAGTTGCAAAAGTAGTTCATGTCAGCACAGTTCTCCTCCAGAGCACAGGAGCACTGCTGCACCCCTGGCTGGAATCCACCCCAGTATGTTCTCTTCTCTCCTCTGCCGTCCACCCACCAGGACAAAGGGCTGCCGTCTGCAATTACACCAGACAAGACCAGACACATGAACTCACATATGAATATGATAGCCAGACACATAAAAGATAGCTTGAGCTTATTCTCTTTGAATAGAAATGAACAGGAAAGAACAGCTACAAATAAAAGGCTCAATAAATGTAACATAACCCACAATGTAATTACTTTTAAAATTGTATAAAGTTTATTAAAAGCTGAACGTTGACTGACAAGCCTTTAGGTTCATTTCTGTTTTTTATATTTAAGTAATTACTTGATCTAAGATGACAATGACTACCTGAGAAACACAATACTTTTGATTTGTGTAAGAGGCTTTTGTGGTTTTAAACATGGACCTGGATGCACTGACAGTTTTAATCGACAGCTTAATTTAAAGCACTAAATCAAAACCCTTACAATAAAGTGGAGTAATAATGGCTTTCAATAAATCTGTGGTCTGAACTGCATAATAACGGCAAGTGAAATTTAATCTGGGTAATAATTATGACTTTAGCCTGGAATAACTGCCAGACTGAAAATAGAAACCTTGACTAAAATATGGACAGTCTTTTATCATTGTCAGGCTGATGAACCACAAATCTACAGCTTGAATTAAAAACAACATGATTTATTTTCAGTACTTAATCTTGTTTTGCTGGTAACATTGAGACCTGTTTTCAAAATATAAGAATGATTCCACATTATGGGATAGACAATGACAATTATTTATTGCAATCTCAAAACTGAGAGGACAAACGCACTTAACAATGACCATCCAGCAATATAATTTCACCCACAGCATCATTTCAAACAGTTATGATGGAAAACAGGATTGAAACTATTTTTAACCCTTAAAATCTGATTTCTTTCCGAACACTAACTCAAATCGTGTACATTACTACTGTTGTAACTATCCTAACCTGTGATATCATATCTTGAGCAATTTTATCATAATAATACACTGCCAACATGACCTTATAAAACTCATAAATAACTTTAGGAAATGTTTCTAGGATGGAAATATATTTACATGACATGACCAACTCATATTAGTGTACAATGTGTTCTACTTGTAGAGACCAAAATTGTGCTTATCTTTTGCATTTGTAGACTAGTAAACAAGGTAATGTTTTATTCTTGTGACTTATTCATTAAATATAGTTATAAAAAGAAATTAAACAACTTATGTTTTCCTTTCAAGTTTATTGGACCTAAGGAGACAAGAAAGCATTTTTTTAATGACACAGTGGGTGGAGAGTAATAATATTGTTTATAGTCTAAACTGGCATGATATCTGCCTCCAGGGAATTAAGCTACATCAATTTTTCAGAAACTGAGGAACCTACCCTTGATGCTCTCCAAGAGCTGCCAAAACTGAAAAAAGCATGTTTCACAAGCCCCATCTCTGTCTTCCTTCCCAAAGACACATAATGACATTTCTCACATGTATTTTGGTGAGATGGTAATGAAGCTCAATGGTGGTATTATCTGGTTCAACATCCCATCTTCCAAATCCTGAAACTGGTCTGTCTTCATTTATCTTAGTAATGCTTTGACAGAGCCAAATCTCTAGATGCAAGATTCTCTCCCAGAGTGATATCTAATTATCACTCAGTAGAAATAAAAAGGGAAAAGCATCATTTTGGTTATTAGCTTCAACTAAAGTATCTGACAAAATAAATCTAGCATATTTTCCACTGATGTTTATTCTGCATTCATAGATACTGATGGTTTAATTGTCCTCAGCACATACAGGACTTACCCCAGGGGTTAAACAGTCTTGATTTCCTGCAGTGGTAAGCGATTCTCTGTTCACAGTGTTCAGAAAGGGACACTAAGGCCTTCAGCTGGTCAGACGAGGCGCTGTAGTTGAACCATGCGACGTGCGGCTTTTGTAACGTGGAACCTCGTACCCTGACCGCATCTGTGATGTTGTGATGGACCACCGTCCACACTTTGTTCTCTGCAAATTGACACTGTGCATTGTTCCAAAATTCCAAAATGTTCACAGGGAACAAGGTTGAAAATAAATAAATAAAAGTGTGTCTCTGTATCGGTCAAAAACATTCATAAACAGCAGGGGATTATCACTGAACAAGAGATGCTGGCACCTGCAGAAATGCTGAACAAAATAACTGCTAATTGTTTGATTTCTTTATAGATAAAAGAATTGGCAGGTGACTCCAGCATGTGTGTATTCAGGGTTTCTAGGCATTCTGCCAAACTCTGCATAAAGAGTTTTTCTTGATAGAAATGCTTTTTGGCAACTTCACAAAGCTACAGAAACACACAAACCAATTATTACCAATTATTATACAATTAAAACCAATTGGACAAATTATCAAAAAACATTAAAGACACAAATCCTGTTTTAGTTATGAGTTCTATTCAATATTTGTCTTTTCTGTTTGAAATATTCTAACTTAAAACTAACCTAGCATAAAAACGTCACATATTTAATGTGATGTAATGTGATATTTATTTAATGCTCATTACATAAAACTTGTCAATAATGTCATTTTGAAAGATTAGACACCTGTTGTCACTGACCAGTTGTTGAAAAAGAAAACAAATAAATCATTTAAAACACAAATGATTGGTTAATATTACCTGTGACATTGCAGTAAACTTGAATGCGATCCAGAGGGCCACTTCCATCAGGATCTATAGAGAAATATCCAGATGAGCTGCCGGCGAGCATGTAGCGTTCACATGAAGCTTCATACGCAGCTGTGAGAACAGAGAATAAAAGATATGAAAGCTCATCAAAGCACTTGTTTATGAAAAACTTCATAAGAAAGAACAAGGCCACTATTTGAAAGGTCAGCGCTTTCTTCAAGTCTGTACAAACTGTTTCTATAAAGACAATCCCTGTAGAGAAACAAACAGAGAAACAAAGTTCTGCTAGAGAGAGAATCTCCAAGGATCAAATCTTCCCACATATTGTTTTTGATATACTGCACATTATGTCATGTTAGTCAGTGTATCTTCACTGAGTTTTAGAAAAATAATTCATCAAGGGAATGTTGGGAGTGAAACTTAAGTATGTTACTCACTCCCTGCTTTTAAAATGCAATGTAAAGTTATAAAATCAATCTTTAATTTTGTTTATTAAATTTTCATCGACTCCTTTTGGAGTTAGTGCGTTCTTTGAATTAAACCTTCCAGAACTGTGTGTTGCGAATGTATGGACATCATACATATATTCATAATATATGAATAAAACTTGACTTTGATTAGTGTGTTTGAAATGTAGGAATCCATTGCGCAGACCTACAGTTATGGCATGTAGCTCCACTGTATCCTGTACCAGTGCAATCACAGAAAAACGAGGACCATGTCTGAGAACATCGGCCACCATGCTCACAGAAATTATAGAGACACCTGACAGAGAGAGATACACAAATATATCAGGACATGTGCAATTCTGGTTTGACACACATAAAAGTGAATGAGAATAAACAGAGCGTGATCAAGCGGTTTACAACAATAAATCTAGTCAGAATTTATTTTTAAGAGACCCAATCTGAATTAATGTCAGATGACAGAGATTAACCGTCAAAATAAATACTCTAAAAATAAACGCTGACTACATTTATTACAGACTGTATGTCTACCAGTCAAAACCAATTTCAGGGGACTTAAGGAGCATGTCAGTATGCAATTAAGGTGTCTTGAAACAGGCACTGAAATAGACCTTAATGTAGCCTAACAGCTTACACATTCTATTAAATCTAGTTACAAAAGAGATTCTTGACAGAACATTTCAAGTGCAACTGATTTATAAGGAGTACAAACGATATTTGAAGTTATGTCAGGAGAATATCAAAGACAGTCAGATTTCTGTGTCAGTCGCTTGACTGGAGAAAATTAATTTCCATTTCAAGAGTTTATTTCATTTGCTATGATAAGAGCAAAGTCTTGTTTGTTTATAGAAACATTTTGTACCAAAGAAACCTTTTCACATTAATGCAAACGAAGAAACAGATTCGAAACTAAAGCTAAAAGCCTCAATAACAACTGAAAGAGGCACTTAGTGTAATATTAGATCACTACACGATATCTTGACTCGCCAACACAGAGCGTTGATTAAAGCATTAATGCTAATATACAAGGAAAATAGGCATTGATTAAAAATCTGATTTAGCAAATTTAATCTTTTTTAATCTTTTCTGTTTTCCTCAATATCAGTGCTACATGGCCTCTTGATTTCTTCTGGGTAAAAGAATCAAATGATCATGAAACGCCTGTCGATAACTAATACACAAATCCATGTTTTGCCTGAGGTTTCCAGGGATGTGCTGATTAATAGCGCTTTAATTGTGTCTGCTTAACTTTCGCAATTACCAGCCTTTCATGTCAGCGTATATTGTTTCACAAGGCTCAGTTTGCGCGTTTGGTCCCCGAAGAGCTGCTTTACGAGGCCTCTACGTACAATATAGCCATTCAAACTGCCATTAAAAGCTACAGGGAGAATCAACTGCAGGCTGGATACTGTTTCAGGTGATGATTTCATTAGCTCTGTGCTATTTCTAGTCATGCTTGGAAAAGGCTTTGCTGGACCATAAAATTATGGCAACCGATGTGCAGAACTGCTCGCTAGCATTAAACCGCCCTGTGAGGTTTTAGCGATGGAGGTGGCTGGTAAAGAGGGACATGTTTAAAGTAAAAGTCGATGACCTGAAGATTTGTTGTAAGGTTTGTGATGCGGAAAGTGGCAGGACGTGCGGTGCTTGTATTCGGCATGTGATAGGCAGTGGACATCGATTCGTGATTTTAACTGGTCATATAAGTCACGTTAGATCGTATAATGATGTCTTTAATACTGCAGTAACATTAAAAATTTAGAGCAATATTAACGTTATAGGCAATTTCAAACAATATATATATAATAAAGAGATATAAATCAAAGGAGAAGTAAGACATCTATCAAAATTGAAGGGGATTAAGAACAAGAGAATTAGTGACCTATGAGGGGCCTCTGAAACCACAGAGCTATTTAAAACACATGCAAATTAGCATCACAGGGATTTATGCGGCAACCTGATGGGTAAACCAGTTCTGATTGGACCAAGCCACTCATTTTCAGAATCTGAAACAGCTGATCGTGCATCACCACCTTCAGACAAAAATAAGGTCTGCATTATTAAAAAAAATGAAATAGGTGTCTTCCACTGAGACTTCGTTAAAATAGAAAATATATGTGCAAGACAAAATAATGAATTTCTCTCTATGGAGAAGCACTCCTGACAACATCCAAAACCCAAAAGAGGGCAAAACGTAGCAGGGGTCAGCCATTTTGGTACTTGATTATCAGAGCCCCAGTCTGAGGCCGGGTACAGGGGGGCTAAAGAATGAAGAAAGGTTCTGTCTGGCAGCCGACAACGGTCTGCCCTCTGGCAGGCTCTCAAAACCTGTCACACGGCTCACAGCGGAGGTCCTCAGAATATGACAGCAGCTCATGAATGATTTAGACTTGCTGCTGATGGAGGGGTCTTGTCATGTTCGTACAAGTTCACTATTAATAAAATTCCCCTGTACAGACAAGCCAGTGGGATACATCACTAGCAAATAAAAACATATCGAGAGACTGAATGAAAGCCAGTATTGTGGTCTGGTTGAAGCGGAGATGAGGAGTTTTTCTGTATAAATTTGTATACATTTCTGAGTCATAACAACATTATGTGATATGCATCCTCTTTGTCTGCTACACAAATCTTTAAAATAGATCAGCACTCAGCAAGCATTCCTGCCATTTATCTTGTTTACTCAAAAGAATGTTAATAAGGAGACAAGAGCAGAACTCTACCCTCCTCCATGCCGGGCCCCTGCAGACCTGAGGGACCGCAGGGGTCATGTAATTCTGGTTCGATGAGGCTTCTGATTCCAGTATGTGGTAATGAGAAGAAGTGCAGTATGCAGCACCGAGCTTGTTAGTGGGCTTCTAACCTAAATGATAGTACAAATAAACTTCCTCCAGTTCTAATTAGGACTCTGCCGATAGCCCAGCACAACCTGAGCCCTTAGTGACAAAGACAAGCATTGACGTGAACATTTCTGTGCAGGCAGTGGATATATTTGCAGTACGCAGTGCACAGTACACAGTACTTGCGGGAAAACAGTAACATAATTCTACCTTGTGCTAATGTTTGACTCAATTAAAAGCAATGAAAAAAATGCTGAACCTGTCACGAATGCCACATAAGTCGAACTGTAGAAGACTGTAGCTCCCTAGATGTCCCTGCTGAACTGACATGAGATCCACAGGCTGGCTGTTAACAAGAATGAGTCGCACACAACCTTGAAAGGCCATTGTGGGATTCAAGCAGCTGGAGTTGTTCTGTGATGCAGGACATCCTGAGAGAACAGATAAAACATCTGATGGTTGGGATGCATGTTATAATAAAAACAATAGATCTACAAAATATGTCATTTATATCTTCCCTTCCAAAACATCATTATCTTTGGATAAATTCACCATGTAAGTACGTGTATATGTGGATATACACGACACATATATACTAACATTACTGTACATCAACACATTCGCTACACTGTAATTGTTGTAACTGTGTTTGTTGCCCAAAGATGTGAATTATATTTTGTAAATACTTTGTGCAACTGACTGACATTGAGTTTAAATATTACTCATCTAGTTTTCAAGAATACAAATTACTCCTGCTAATCGTGCCTGCGCGCATCATTTTCACCCTTCCTGGAAATACGCACTATATTTTACCTCCGAAATAGAGTTTGTCTTTTGGCTCGAGGGAATTCTTCAGCAGGATGGTGGATGCGGGCTCGTTGTCTAGAGTCATAATGATCTGAAGACCTCTTGCGATGAGACTCACCGTATGCCACAAACCATCATTCACTCTCTGGCCTGGCAATCAAAAAAACACCATGCTCTGTTATAGCACATTGCTGGAGTTTGCAATGTCTGAAAGACCTTTTAGTGCAACACACCATGTAACTGGCACTTGCGTTAAAATAAATCACACGTATAAAGTGTTCCAAGGTAACAACCAGTGCGTGTGAATTCATCTAGCCTCACATAAAACAAAGCCCCCGGTAAACAGAGAACTTCAATCACAATACACAGTGCCATCAAAACACATCTGCTGGCATAAACCGCCCCCATGCCCAAAGATAAATTCTCTTTGAGGTTTGATTTAATAAATTCCGGCCATTATAAATGAAGGGCACCCAAGCTGTGTGTGGCCGCTGTGTGTCTACAGTCTCCCCTGTGCTGCCATCTGTTTGTCTTCTGAGCTCAATTGCTTTGCTTCTTCTTTATCAGTAATTACAACAGCCTCTATTGCAGTCAATATTTCTATGATATAGAAATATTATAAATATAGAGAACCTACAAAAGGTTTAAGGAAGGATAAAACAACAGCTCTAACACAGCCTGGCCTTACACAGCAGATGGAGATCGGCCTTCTTCACCCTGCTGCGTGTCGATCGGTGTCGAACATCAAAGACAAAATATGCAACTGTCTATCTGAGAAACTAAATTCGTTTGGGCTAGCATGCATGTTTTCCTTGAAATTTATCCAGAACGCTGCACCTAAAAAGTGTTTGGCTCTATGTGTGGAGAGATAAGCTGTATTGACTTCTATACTAATGGTTTTGTTTTTCATGCACCTCATTGACAAAGAGAGAGGCAGGAGAACTGTGCTTTGTAAGTAATAGGATGTCTCTGAATTGCCTGGCTGGCTTAATTGAAAAAGGGACATTAATACTCTTGATCACTATATGAATATAATCACTGAAAACGAGCAGGATTTCCAATTAAACTTCTTCAAAGCAGTAATTCCAGTGGCTACAGCATGTCATGTCTGGATAAAAGTGACATTCCACCATTTGATCATAGCCGGATTTTCGTGTCACTTGCAGAAGCTTTATTGCATTTAAAATATGCCCGTCACACGTTAAAATGACTAAAAAGATTGAATGTTACAAAGAATAAATGCTATATTCATTACATAATTTACAGAACGTGTGCTTGGTTTATAAAAAGGCCAAAGTCTAGTCAAGACAATTACACCTTGTCCACCTACAACGCAAAAATCTATAAACTATTGTACTTTATGTATTGTACTGTTTATTACGTCAGGCTAGAGGGACAGTGAATGATTTTCTCACCAGCTGACACTTCTGACATCTTCAAAGTTGGTGTCTGATGTGTGAGGTGGAGGCGTCCGCTGCTGATTTGCAGTATTAGATATGAAGGTTCCTGACCAGACATCAGCAGGCTGGACAGCAGCAGACCATCAGGGTTCCAAGTGCGGAACTGCATGCGCACTGAAGGCCCTTCCAGGACTGTTGCAGGTGCTGGCAGTGACAGAAAGCTGCTGCTAGAGCTCTGAAATGTGGCTGCCACCAGCTGCGGCTCAGAGCAGGAAAAGGTTACATTACCCTGTAAGAGTACACAGAGAGAGCCAAAGCATCAGTTAAATGCTAGCAGGAAATAACCATAATATGATACAAATGACCCACCTGCACGGTAAAAATTTGAAACACAATTAGCAAGTCCTCTGATTGCCACACTGGAGAAACCTTTTTAAGAATGTCTAAGTACCCTTTTGAAGGCATTCTATATATGTTTTTTCTACATCATGTGCCTTTAAGAAGGGTTTTTGCAAGAACAACCCTCAGAAAACCAACATTTAAAGGGTACTTTCTACAAGGTTTCTACAAAAGAGTTCAGCCAGGCTCATTAGAAGAAGACCCAAAGCAAGTTTAATCTTTAAAATTATTCTAATGTATCTACTGTTTCTGGTGTCACAGGAGAATATGCAATCGTTTTCCTCCAAACCACACAGTTCCTAGATTTTCTTCTATTTTGGACTGTTGTCATGCTGTATTTGTCACACTAAATTACTGCCAATGACAAAACACACCCCTACGGCCAATGGCAGCAAAACCCTTTAGCACTAGTGAAAAATCTGGAACCACAAAGACAGACAAGGATAAGCCATAGAAAACAAGCTGAAGAGACACAGGAGAATTCGAGAGGCTGAGAACCAGACAGGATAAACCCACAATGGCAGCAGGCAGTCTGAATAAATGTCACCAGCGCAGCTCCATAGAGAGCAACAGAGGCTTGGGGAGCACATCCGTAGGACAGAAGCTCACATAGGCGTAAAAAGGTTACTGCAGTGTGAGATGAACACCTCATTGATCCCTGTGCCACAGGGCGGTGCGACAACAGATCGCTGAGGCCTTGCTAAACCCTCTCCCAACCCGACAGCTTTGCGCTGGGTTATGCTAACACATGTTCGTTTTCATACCTAGCTTGGCTGAGCACCAGCCATCTATTCTCTGAAGCGATTCAGGCAGGGTTGTTTTGTCACTTTTTATTTGAGAAAGTAACAGGAATGTGTTTTGGCTGAATGTGATCATTTCAAAGGCATTTTAATTTTTTTCTACCAATTATCGTTTTAACAGTTCGTCAGATTTCAAATGTGACACAAAAGCAACATTTGTGAAGCTGTGAAGTCTGACAAAAGGAATGTTGTCAAAATAAAGGTTAAGCATAAAATTCTGCACAGTTTTGCACACTTTTTTATTTAATAATTCTTGTTGATAAAGATGTGACAAACGTGTGACTGGACTAGTTAGAAATGATAGTTTGTTCCTGTAGCTCCAGGAACAGGTGCTAGGTAAATAATAGCGCTTGGTTGTGAATTTGATTCCAAGGAAACACAATAACTGACCAACTGATAAAGGAAATACCCTGAATGAACTGTTTGTCTCTTTGAACAAGGGCGTAAATGCATAAATGTAAACATTTCAATTACACTGTCTTGGTGACAGGATCACAGTATCACTACTGTGTAACTAGGCTGGTCCGAGGCCATTCATAATGCACAATTGTAATAATGTACAAAACCAGCTGCTTACCACACTGTACATCTGAGGTTTTCGCCGTTTGGCCAAGTCGATGATGTTTACTCCATTGTAATAGAGGTTCTCCATGCAGCCGTGAAAGTTACGGCGAATGAAGGTTCCAGGCTTACCAGGCAATGGGATCCCACCAAAGCTTAGCTAAACAGAGAATAACAATTAATTAAAACACAGCCTATGAACTGAAACACTGCAATGAGTGTTATGGTTTAACATATATTCAATAGACTGCTAAATGGTTTCTTTCTGGCTTATAGTATTATTGACTGATTTAAGGTTCATCACAATCAATACCAATCAATAGACTATAGCATATTTAATTGTGTAATGAGTCTTGAAAATTAGGCTGTGAGGGACAGACATACAGTCCATTCAAAAGGTTCCCCTCACTAGGTTTTTGAAAATATTTTGAATGACACCCAGATATAGAATACAAACTCAAAATCTCCAAAAAAACAAAAAAAGCTACAAAATTGTTAAACTGTACATTTTCCTCTCAAAGCCTGCTTATATTCATAAAATTATCTATGACATACAGCGTGTGACTGGTAATTCCTGAATGCTTATATGTATTTTGGCTCAAGATCATTATGTCACCCAAGCCACATTCTGTTAACGTCATCTCATGTATGGACAATCTGCCATGGTCCTGTAACATTTATGGATGCAGCCCAGAATTTAACTGTCCAGTTCACCTGGGGGTGAACTATATTGAATGTTTGGAATTAGTTTTTTGGGAACGCATTTCTTGCTTTTAGACAAAAACTATTTCTAGCTAAACTTCTCCCACAAAACTGCGCAAATCTTTCTCTAGTACTTTACGGATCACCTAGCTGGTCTTTGACAACAGTCAACAGCAGTTTCCGTTCTCACTCAGTGTTTAGCAGAAAAGGTGTGGTAGGGTAAAAACAGAAACAACAGGATCAGAGGGACTTTTATTTTAATAACAAAAACAATTAAACATGCATTAAGGTGCCCATGGGAAAGCATAAAACAGAAGGCCGCGTTCTCTGTGCTGGACAAGGTGAAGGTCAGGTTGTGTGTTTTGTAGTGGGTGGGGGGGGGTTGGGGTTGTGGGTCCAGAGGTGTGGGACCGTGTGGTCGTTGTCTTAGTGGCAGCCAAGCTATGTCACGTCCTTCCTAGATCTCAAGGGCACCTTGTACATACATAAAGTAATGCCATATCTCATAGTAGAGGTGCATTTCTGCCTTTATGGTGCTATTAACTTCAGGTTCACCTCATCAGTGCTCTACTGATAGCCACTGCCTGCTATGTCAGTATGTCTGACTCTGGAACAGCGATTGGAGGGCTGGGGTAACAGTGATATGTAGGAAAGCATCCTCTATCACAACAGATTTATGAACATTGAATTTTCCTCTCACTGATCAATAAAGTCTTTTCTTGTTGCTTTGTAACCTAGTACCTATTTCCTATGCTCCCATGAACTTCAACCTGTGTCATAAAGAGAATAGTCAAATAACTCTCTAAACTCTACTCTAAACACTTACTTTTAAGAGTTATCCTGATAACTTTGTTTGCATTAAGATTGTTATATATTGTAGGTACATTCCCATTAACAACTGCTGATCGTAACATGTTAATCCTGTTGCCTTTTACAAAATTCAGATATTTTACTCTTTGCCACAATTGGAATATGCTATATTTATAATATATATAGTATATTATAAATATATAATAATATTATATTAAATTTATATTAAAATTATTTCACTGTCTTTGACGGATATTTTTATTTGCTGAATCAGCCCCTTATTTATCACTATCACTATCTATCACTATCTATAACTAATACCAGCACACATTTGGTGGACCAACAACCAATTAAACCTTTTCACCATGGTACTGCTTCCACACTGTAAGAGAAACAGTTCCTCTTTGGCTCCACCAGATAAATTCTCCTGGTCCAGAGATTTAAAAACAAAAGCTTGGAGTTTCCAAAATAAAACACATTTCCAAAGAAAACAGAGAGTGTTGGAGACCAACCTCATAGTCGACCTCCAGGGAATCTCCATCACCTTTAGTCCTGAAGTGCTGAGTGTGTCTGTCTAAAGTAAAGTTGACCTGCTTATTAAAGCGTTCGATCAAAACAGAGTGCCAGTGGAGATCATCCAGGAGGCTTCCAAGTGTGACCACCATACGAGCGCTGCTGGATCTCACCCTGCTGTCATCTACCAATCAGAGGAGTTTTCTCAAGAGTCATACCATATGTGAACTACCATTATATATTAATATATATTAATATACTGTATACGTTCAAAGAAACAGAGAGTAGCCTAAGAATCTTATATAAAAAAGAATAGGAATTGTATCAAAATAAATCTACAATAAAAGCAGATATTACAATAATCATTGATCTGAGATTCATTTGAATATTTCAACCCATTAAGAGTCCTTGTTTTCAGGAGTTCTGTAACTCACCCAGATTTAGATGCAAAGCCAACCTGCCACGATGAAGCTCCAGAGTGATATAATCCCCTCGCTGGCCTTCTCCATGCAATAAAACACCCTCCGCCTGACGACTCTTAAACCGCAGAGATATAACATCTTTCACCGTGCTCATAGACTTCTGGTTGAATCGGTAGAGTAACGAGCTTCTGCCATCAAAGTCAGCCACATATGAACCTACATGACACATGAGAGATTTAGCATTTAGTATTTCTCACACATCAAAGAATTTTTATTTGTTTAAAATTAAATACCGATGAAGATCATAGCACGCAAAACGATTCCTTGTTTTGACTAAACGCTGATTTTGCATTTGCATTTATGTGAATGATGTCACGTAAACAACATGGTCTGGAAGCAGTCTAGACTCTGTGATTGTGTGAAAACTGCTGGAGCTTCTTTTCACTCTAAATGGTGATGAGAACATTTAAAATGTAATCAAGAAGATGACCTGTATCATGCTGAAACTAAATAAGGAAAGAACATTTGAAAGCAAAGGAGAAAATTAGGTTCGCTAAACTGCTAGTGCTGCAGGCTACAGGTAAGACTCACTTAAACTGAAATGCTTTGGTTGACATCTGGGCCGGCTTCCGCTGTGTAACGACTAAAGATAATGTTATGGACGATGTTTCCAAATTGCTTGTATCCAAAACAACATTGTAGGCCCAGTGAGTTTGTTGCTAGGCTACCTTCTGAGCAATATTTTTGCAAACAAATTTGGGCCAGGAACCAATGCTTAATCAAGACCAGTGTTTTCATTATTTTCAGCCTGGCAAAACAGAGTATTTTGGTTGTTGAAAAGCAACACAGACCTGCAGACTGTATGTATAAATCTGGATGATATGGCAGGTCTTTCAAAGCATTAAGGAGAAAGGCAGAAAAAGAGTTACGATTCAATGTATGCTTAAGAGACACAATGTATACAGTGTAGTTAGAATATACAGTGATGCTTTCATGTAAGCAATATGAGTTTAGAGGGACCAGGTGACTGGCAACAATAGGAACTTCTGCTGTGCTTCACTGCAGAACATCAGCTCAGGGAGAATGAACTGTGTCCACTGACAGCGTTGTTTATTACCACATGATTCACTAAAGGAATTATGCAAATCAGGTAACGCCGCAAACTGCCAAAAGAATCTGTGCAGACTGGGTGCTAAATTGTGGAGAATGCAGTATGCATCTGGCATACAGTACTTTGGTGAGAATGACTGCAATCCATTAACTCTTTAAATTGCAGAAAGAGCTCAACTACACTGTGCACCTGGATACATGCCCAGCTA